>JAJONR010000470.1:0-48617 GCA_029582245.1 Solanum etuberosum | reverse complement strand
TCATTGTTGCAAGTCAAAAAAAATTTGAGGCGTTTTTTGTATTGTTGATGTATTTTTATTGATTTTTTGGTCATTTTGGGACATTTACGTAATATTCAGCCATTTTCGAACAATTATGAAGAGAAGTAAAGTTTATTTATTTTATTCGTCACGATATTCTAAGGTCATTGGTGCAAGTCTAAATTTTTTTGAGGCGTTTTTTGAATTGTTTATGTATTTTTATTGATTTTTCGGCCATTTTGGGGGATGTACGTAATATTCTGCCAATTTTCGGACAGTTACGAAAACAAGAAAAGTTTTGTTCTTTTATTCGTAACGATATTCTAAGTTCATTAATGCAAGTTGAAATTTTTTTTAGGCATTTTTTGTATTGTTTATGTATTTTTCTTGATTTTTCGGCCATTTACGTAATATTCGGCCATTTTCGGACAGATACAAAAAGAAGTTGAGTTTTGTTCTTTTATTCGTCACGATATTCTAAGGTCATTGGTGCAAGTCAAAAAAAAATTGAGGCGTTTTTTGTAATGTTTATGTATTTTACTTGACTCTTTGGCCATTTTGGGGCATTTACGTAACATTCGGAAATTTTCGTAAAGTTACGAAAAGAAGTAAAGTTTTGTTCTTTTATTCATCACGATATTCTAAGGTTATTGGTGCAAGTCTAAATTTTTTTGAAGCTTTTTTTGTATAGTTTATATATTTTTCTTGATTTTTCGGCCATTTTGGGGAAATTACGTAATATTCGGCCATTTACAGACAGTAACGAAAAGAAGTAATATTTAGTTTTTTTATTCGTCATGATATTCTAAGGTCATTGGTTCAAGTCGAAATTTTCTTGAGGCGTTTTTTATTTTTTTCTTGATTTTCGTCCATTTTAAGACAGTTACGAAAGGAAGTAATATAGTATCGTGACGAATATAAACAAAACTTTCCATCTTTTCGTAACTGTCCGAAAATGCCGAATATTATGTAAATGCCCAAAAATTAGCGAAAAATCAAGAAAAATATATAAACAATACAAAAAAAACCTCAAAAAAAATTCGACCTGCACCAATGTCCATAGAATATCGTGATGAATAAAAGAACAAAACTTTACTTCTTTTCGTAACTGTTCGAAAATGGCCAAATATTACGTAAATTCCCCAAAATGGCCGAAAAATCAGGAAAAATAAATAAACTATACAAAAAACGCCTCAAAAAAATTCTGACTTGCACCAATTACCTTAGAATATCGTGACGAATATAAACAAAACTTTACATCTTTTCGTAACTGTCCGAAAAATGGTCGACTATTATGTAAATGCCCAAAAATTGCCGAAAAATCAAGAAAAATACATAAACAATACAAAAATGGTCTCAAATTTTTTTTGACTTGCACCAATGACCTTAGAATATCGTGACGAATAAAAGAATAAAACTTACTTCTTTTCATTACTGTCCAAAAATTATCAAATATTACATAATTTCCCCAAAATGGCCGAAAAATCAAGAAAAATACATAAACAATTCAAAAAACGGCTCAAAAAATTTCTGACTTGCACCAATGACCTTAGAATATCGTGACGAATTCAAACAAAACTTTAATTCTTTACGTAACTATCTGAAAATTACCGAATATTACGTAAATGCTCCAAAATGGCCAAAAAATTAAGAAAAATACATAACAATATAAAAAACACCTAAAAACAATTTCGACTTGCACCAATAACCCTAGAATATCGTGACAAATAATAGAACAAAACTTTACTTCTTTACTTAACTGTCCGAAAATGGCCAAATATTACGTAAATCCCCTAAAATGGCCGAAAAATTAAGAAAAATACATAAACAATAAAAAAAAACCCTCAAAATAATTTCGACTTGCACCGATGACCTTAGAATATCGTGACGAACAAAAGAACAAAATTTACTTCTTTTCGTAACTATTTGAAAATGGCCGAATATTACGTAAATGCCCAAAATGGCCGAAAAATCAAGAAATATACATAATCAATACAAAAAACGCCTCAAAAAAAATTGACTTGCAGGAATGACCTTAGAATATCGTGACGAATAAAAGAACAAAATTTTACTTCTTTTCGTAAATGTCCGAAAATGGCCGAATATTACGTAAATGCCATAAAATGGCCGAAAAATCAAGGAAAATACATAAACAATACAAAAAATACCTAAAAAAATTTCAACTTGAAACAAGGACCTTAGAATCTCGTGACGAATAAAAGAACAAAACATTTCTTCATTTTGTAACTGTCCCAAAATAGCCGAATAATACGTAAATTCCCCAAAATGGCCCAAAAATAAAGAAAATACATAAACAATACAAAAAATACCTCAAAAATATATCGACTTGCACCAATGACCATAGAATATCCTGACGAATAAAAGAACAAAACTTTACTTCTTTTCGTAACTGTCCGAAAATGGCCAAATATTACGTAAATCCCCCAAGATGGCCGAAAAATCAAGAAAAATACATAAAATATACAAAAAATGCCTCAAAATTTTTTTGACTCATACCAATGACCTTAGAATATCATGACGAATAAAAGAACAAACTTTACTTCGTTTCGTAACTGTCCGAAAAGGCCGAATATTACGTAAATGCCACAAAATAGCCAAAAAATCAAGATAAATACATAAACAATACAAAAAACTCCTCAAATTTTTTTTGACTTGCACCAATGACCTTACAATATCCTGACGAATAAAAGAACCAAACTTTACTTCTTTTCGTAACTGTCCGAAAATTACCGAATATTACGTAAATTCTCCAAAATGGCCAAAAAATCAAGAAAAATACATAAATAATTCAAAAAACTTCTCAAAAAAATTTCGACTTGAACTAATGACCTAAGAATATCGTGACGAATGAAAGAACAAAACTTTACTTCTTTTAGTAACTGTCTGAAAATGACCGATTATTATGTAAATGCCCAAAATCTCAGAAAATTCGAGAAAAATACGTAAACAATACAAAAAATCCCTCAAAAAGTTTCGACTGGCACCAATGACCTTAGAATATCGTGAAGAATAAAAGAACAAAACTTTACTTCTTTTCGTAACCGTCCGAAAATGGTCGAAATTACGTAAATTCCCAAAAATGGCCGAAAAGTCAAGAAAAATACATAAACAATACAAAAAACGCCTCAAGAAAAATTCGACTTGCACCAATGACCTTAGAATATCGTTGCTAATAAAATAACAAAACTTTACTTCATTTCGTAACTGTCCGAAAATGGCTGAATATTACGTAAATACCCCAGAATGCACGAAAAATCAAGAAAAATACATAAACAATACAAGAAACACCTTAAAAAAAATCGACTTGAACCCATGACCTTAGAATATTGTGACGAATAAAAGAAATTTTTTTTATTTCTTTTCGTAACTTTTTGAAAATTGTCAAATATTACGTAAATGCCCGAAAATGGCCGAAGTATCAAGAAAAATACATAAACTAAACAAAAAATGCCTCAAAAAAATTTTGACTTGCACCAATGACCTTAGAATATCGTGACGAATAAAAGAATAAAACCTTACTTCTTTTCGTTACTGTCCGAAAATGGCCGAATATTACGTAAATTCCCCAAAATTGCCAAAAAATTAAGAAAAATACAAAAAACGCCACAAAAAAAATTTCGACTTGCAACAGTGACCATTGAATATCGTGACGAATAAAAGAATAAAACTTTACTTTTTTTGTAACTATCTGAATATGGCCTAATATTACGTAAATGCCGAAAAATGGCCGAAAAATCAAGAAAAATACATAAATAATACAAAAAACGCCTAATAAAAATTTCGGCTTGCACAAATGACTTTAGAATATCGTGACGAATAAAAGAATAAAACTTTACTTCTTTTCCTAACTATCCGAAAATGGCCGAATATTACGTAAATTCTCCAAAATGGCCGAAAAATTAAGAAAAATACATAAACAAAACAAAAAATGCCTCAAAAAAATTTAGACTTGCACTAATGACCTTAGAATATCGTGACGAATAAAATAACAAAACATTACTTCATTTCGTAGCTGTCCGAAAATGGCCGAATATTACGTAAATGTCCCAAAATGTCTAAAAAATCAAGAAAAATACATAAACAATACAAAAAACGCCTCAAAAAAATTTAGACTAGCACCAATGACTTTAGAATATCGTGACGAATAAAAGAACAAAACTCAATTTCTTTTCGTAACTGTCCAAAAATGACCGAATATTACGTAAATACCCCAAAATAGCCAAAAAATCAAGAAAAATACATAAACAATATAAAAAACGCCTCAAAAATTTTTCGACTTGAACCAATGACCTTAGAATATTGTGTCAAATAAAAGAATAAAACTTTATTTCTTTTCGTAACTGTTAGAAAATGGCCGAATATTACGTAAATGCCTCTAAATGGCAAAAAATTCAAGAAAAATACATAAACAATACAAAAAAAAGCCTCAATTTTTTTTTAACTTGCACCAATGACCTTAGAATATCGTGACAATAAAGGATCAAAACTTTACTTCTTTTCGTAACTGTCCGAAAATTGCAGAATATTACGTAAATCCCCCAAATGGCCGAAAAATCAAGAAAAATACATAAACAGTATAAAAAAATGCCTCAAAAAAATTTCAATTGCACCAATGAACTTAGAATATCGTGTCAAATAAAAGAAAAAATTGGTGCAAGTCGGAATTTTTTTGAGGCGTTTTTTGTATAGTTTATGAACTTTTCTTAATTTTTCGGCCATTTTAGGGAATTTACGTAATATTTGGCCATTTTCGGACAGTTAAGTAAAGAAGTAAAGTTTTGTTCTTTTATTTGTCACGATATTCAAGGGTTATTGGTGCAAGTCGAAATTTTTTTGAGGTATTTTTTATATTGTTATGTATTTTTCTTAATTTTTTGGCCATTTTGAAGCATTTACGTAATATTCGTTAATTTTCAGATAGTTACGTAAAGAGGTAAAGTTTTGTTCTTTTATTTTGCACGATATTCTAGGGTTATTGGTGCAAGTCAAAAAAAAATTTAGGTGTTTTTTGTATTGTTATATATTTTTCTTGATTTTTCGACCATTTTGAGGCATTTACATAGTATTCGGCCATTTTCGAACAGTTACGAAAAGAAGTCTTTTATTCGTCACGATATTCTAAGTTCATTGGTTCAAGTAGAAATTTTTTTGAGGTATTTTTTGTATTGTTTATGTATTTTGCCTGATTTTTCGGCTATTTGGGACATTTACTTAATATTCGGCCATTTTCGGACAGTTACAAAAAGATGGAAAGTTTTGTTCTTTTATTCGTTACGATATTCTAAGGTCATTGGTGCAAGTCAAAATATTTTTGTGGCGTTTTTTGTATTGTTTATGTATTTTTCTTAATTTTTCGGCGAATTTGGGGCATTTACGTAATATTCGGCCATTTTCGGACAATAACGAAAAGAAGTAAAGTTTTATTTTTTTATTCGTCACGATATTCTTAGGTCATTGGTACATGTCAAAAAAAAAATTGAGGCGTTTTTTTTATTGTTTATGTATTTTTCTTGATTTTTCGGTCATTTTGGGGAATTTACATAATATTTGGCCATTTTCGGGCAGTTACGAAAAAAAATAATTCTTTTATTTCTCACGATATTCTAAGGTCATTGGTGCAAGTCAAAAAAAATTTGAGGTGGTTTTTGTATTGTTTATGTATTTTTCTTTATTTTTCGGCCATTTTGGGGTAATTACGTAATATTCGGCCATTTTCAGTAAATAACGAAAAGAAGTAAAGAATTATTCTTTTATTTTGCACGATATTCTAAGGTCATTGGTGCAAGTCAAAAAATTTTGTAGGTGTTTTTTGTGGTGTTTATGTATTTTTTTTTCCGGCCATTTTGGGGTATTTACGTAACATTCGGCCATTTTCGGATAGTTACGAAAAGATGTAAAGTTTTGTTCATTCATTCGTCACAATATTCTAAGGTCATTGGTGCAAGTCGAAATTGTTTTGAGGGGGTTTATGTATTGTTTATGCATTTTTCTTGATTTTTCGGCCATTTTGGGGAAATTACGTAATATTCGGCCATTTTCGGACAATAAGGAAAAGAAGTAAAGAATTATTCTTTTATTTTACACGATATTCTAAGGTACTTGGTGCAAGTCAAAAAAATTTGTAGGTGTTTTTTGTGGTGTTTATGTATTTTTTTTCCGGCCATTTTGGGGTATTTACGTAATATTCGGATAGTTACGAAAAGAAGTAAAGTTTTGTTCATTCATTCGTCACGATATTCTAAGGTCATTGGTGCAAGCCAAATTTTTTTTGAGGCGGTTTATGTGTTGTTTATGCATTTTTCTTGATTTTTCGGCCATTTTGAGGCAATTATGTAATATTCGGCCATTTTCGGATAGTAACAAAAAGAAGTAAAGTTTTATTCTTTTATTATCACGATATTCTAAAGTCATTGGTGATAGTCAAAAAAAATTTGAGGCGTTTTTTGTATTTTGTATGTATTTTTCTTCATTTTGAGGCCATTTTGGGGGCATTTACGTAATATTCTTCCTTTTCGGACAGTTACAAAAAGAAGTAAAGTTTTGTTCTTTTATTCGTCACGATATTCTAAGGTCATTGGTGCAAGTCGATATTTTTTTGAGGCGTATTTTGAATTGTTTATTTATTTTTCTTGATTTTTCTACAATTTTGGAATTTTACATAATATTCGGCCATTTTCGGAAAGTTACGAAAAGAAGTAAAGTTTTGTTCTTTTATTTGTCACGATATTCTAAGGTCATTGGTGCAAGTTGAAATTTTTTTGAGGCGTTTTTTGTATTCTTTATGTATTTTTCTTGATTTATTGGCCATTTTGGGGTAATTACGTAATATTCTGCCATTTTCGAACAATAACGAAAAGAAGTAAAGTTTTATTCTTTTATTCGTCACGATATTCTAAGGTCATTGGTGCAAGTCAAAAAAAATTTGAGGCATTTTTTGTATTGTTTATGTATTTTTCTTGATTTTTCAACCATTTTGGGGCATTTACGTAATATTCGGCCATTTCCGGGAAGTTACGAAAAGATGTAAAATTTTTATCTTTTATTCCTTACGTTATTCTAATGTCATTGGTGCAAGTTGAAAATTTTGTGAGGCTTTTTTTGTATTGTTTATGTATTTTTCTTGATTTTTCGGCCATTTTGGGAATTTACGTAATATTCGGTAATTTTCAGACAACTACGAAATAAGTAAAGCTTTGTTCTTTTATTCGTCACGATATTCTAAGGTCATTGGTGCAAGTCGATATTTTTTTGAGGCATTTTTTATATTGTTCATGTATTTTTCTTGATTTTTCATCATTTTGAGGAATTTACGTAAGATTCGGTCATTTTCGGAAAGTTACGAAAAGAAGTAAAATTTTGTTCTTTTATTCGTCACGATATTCTAAGGTCATTGGTGCAAGTCAAAAAAAATTTGAGGTATTTTTTGTATTGTTTATGTATTTTTCTTGATTTTTCGGCGATATTGGGGCATTTACGTAATATTCAGCAATTTTCACATAGTTACGAAAAGAAGTAATGTTTTATTCTTTTATTCGTCACGATATTCTAAGGTCATTGGTGCAATTCAAAAAAAAATTGAGGCGGTTTTTGTATTGTTTATGTATTTTTCTTGATTTTTAGGCCATTTTGGGAAATTACGTAATATTCGGCCATTTTCAGACAATAACAAAAAGAAGTAAAGTTTTATTCTTTTATTCGTCACGATATTCTAAGGTCAATGGTGCAAGTCGATATTTTTGTCAGATGTTTTTTGTATTGTTTATATATTTTTCTTAATTTTTCGACAATTTTGGTGAAATTTATGTAATATTCGTCCATTTTTTGATAGTTACGAAAAGAAGTAAAGTTTTTTTTTTATTCGTCACGATATTCTAAGGTCATTGGTGCAAGTTGTAATTTTTTTGAAGCATTTTTTGTATTTTTTTATGTATTTTTCCTGATTTGTCGGCCAATTTGGGAACAAAACGTAATATTCAGCTATTTTTGGACTGTAACGAAATGAAGTAAAGTTTTATTATTTTATTCTTCACGATATTCTAAGGTCATTGGTGCAAGTCAAAAAAATTTGTAGGCGTTTTTTGTATTGTTTATGTTTTTATTTTATTTTTCGGTCATTTTAGGGCATTTAAGTAATATTCGGCCATTTGCGGACAGTTACGAAATGATGTAAAGTTTTGTTCATTTATTTTTCACGATATTCTAAGGTCATTGGTGCAAGTCAAAAAAAATTTGAGTTGGTTTTTGTATTGTTTATGAATTTTTCGGCCATTTTGGGGCAATTACGTAATATTCAGCCATTTTCGAACAGTAACGAAAAGAAGTAAAGTTTTATTATTTTATTCTTCACGATATTCTAAATTCATTGGTGCAAGTAAAAAAATAATTGATGCATTTTTTGTATTGTGTATTTATTTTTCTTCATTTTTTGCCCATTTTGGGAGCATTTAAGTAATATTCGGTAATTTTTGGACAGTTACGAAAAGAAGTAAAGTTTTGTTATTTTATTCGTCACGATATTCTAAGGTCATTGGTGCAAGTCGAAATTTTTTTGAGGCATTTTTTGTATTGTTGATGTATTTTTCTTGATTTTTCGGTAATTTTGGGGCATTTACGTAATATTCGTCTATTTTCGGATAATTACGAAAAGAATTAAAGTTTTGTTTTAATTCGTCACGATATTCTAAATTCATTGGTGCAAGTCAAAAAAAATTGAGGCATTTTTTGTATTGTGTATGTATTTTTCTTCATTTTTCAGCCATTTTGAGGCATTTACGTAATATTCGGCCATTTTTCGAACAGTTACGAAAAGAAGTAAGTCTTGTTCATTTATTCGTCATGATATTCTAAGGTCATTGGTGCATGTCAAAAAAAATTTGAGGCGTCTTTTTGTATAGTCTATGTATTTTTCTTGGTTTTTTGCCAATTTTGGGGTATTTACGTAATATTCAGCCATTTTCGGACAGTTACGTAAAAAAGTAAAGTTTTGTTCTTTTATTCTTCACGATATTCTAGAGTTATTGGTGCAAGTCGAAATTTTTTTGAGGTGTTTTTTTTATTGTTATGTATTTTTCTTTATTTTTCGGCCATTTTGGGGAATTTACGTAATATTCGGCCATTTTCTAACAGTTACGTAAAGAAGTTAATTTTTGTTCTTTTATTCTTCATGATATTTTAGGGTTATTGGTGCAAGTCAAAAAAAAAATTGAGGTGTTTTTTGTATTGTTATGTATTTTTCTTGATTTTTCGGCCATTTTGAGGAATTTACGTAGTATTCGGCCTTTTTCTAACAGTTACGAAAGAAAATACTTTTATTCGTCATGATATTCTAAGGTCATTGGTGCAAGTCGATATTTTTTTGAGGCGTTTTTTGTATTGTAATGTATTTTTCTTGATTTTTTGGCCATTTTAGGGCATTTACGTAGTATTCGGCCATTTTCGAACAGTTACGAAAAGAAGTCTTTTATTCGTCATGATATTCAAAGGTCATTGGTGCAAGTAGAAATTTTTTGAGCCGTTTTTTGTATTGTTAATGTATTTTTCCTGAATTTTCGGCTATTTTGGGGCATTTACGTAATATTCGGCCATTTTTGAACAGTTACGAAAAGAAGTAAAGTTTTGTTCTTTTATTCGTCAAGATATTCTAAGGTCATTGGTGCAATTCAAAATTTTTTGAAGGGGTAATTTGTAATGTTTATGTATTTTTTTTCCGGCCATTTTGGGGCATTTACGTAATATTCTGCCATTTTAGAAAAGTTATGAAAAGAAGTAAAGTTTTGTTCATTTATTCGTCACGATATTCTAAGGTCATTGGTGCAAGTCGAAATTTTTTTTAGGCGGTTTTTGTATTGTCTATGTATTTTTTTCTTGATTTTTCGGCCATTTTTGGGCAATTACGTAATATTCGGACAGTAAAGAAAAGAATTAAAGTTTTATTCTTTTATTCGTCACGATATTCTAAGGTCATTGGTGTAAGTCAATAAAATTTTGAGGCTTTTTTTGTATTGTTTATGTATTTTTCTTGATTTTTCGGCCATTTTAGGGCATTTACGTAATAGTCGGTAATTTTTGGACAGTTACAAAAAGAAGTAAAGTTTTACTCTTTTATTCATCACGATATTCTAAGATCATTGGTGCAAGTCAAAAAAAAAATTAGGAATTTTTTGAATTGTTTATGTATTTTTCTTGATTTTTCGGTAATTTTGGGGAATTTACGTATCATTCGGCCATTTTCGTATAGTTACGAAAAGAAGTAAAGTTTTGTTTTATTCGTCACGATATTCTAAGGTCATTGGTGCAAGTCAGATTTTTTGAGGTGTTTTTTGTATTGTTAATGTATTTTTCCTTATTTTTCGGCCATTTTGGGTATTTACGTAATATTCGGCCATTTTCAGACAGTTACGAAAAGAAAAAAAGTTTTGTTCTTTTATTCGTGATGATATTCTAAGGTCATTGGTGCAAGTCGAAATTTTTTTGAGGCATTTTTTGTATTGTTTATGTATTTTTCTTTATTTTTCATCCATTTTAGGGTAATTACGTAATATTTGGCCATTTTCGGACAGTAACGAAAAGAAGTAAAGTTTTATTCTTTTATTCGTCACGATATTCTAAGGTCATTGGTGCAAATCGAAATTTTTTTTGAGGCATTTTTTTTATTGTTTATGTATTTTTCCTGATTTTTCGGCTATTTTGGGGAATTTACTTAATATTCGGCCATTTTCGGAGTGTTACAAAAAGAAGTAAAGTTTTATTCTTTTATTCGTTACGATATTCTAAGGTCATTGGTGCAAGTCGAAATTTTTTGTAGGCGTTATTTTTATCGTTTATGTATTTTTCTTATTTTACAGCCATTTTGGTATACATAATATTCGGCCATTTTCGGAAAGTTATGAAAAGAAGTAAAGTTTTGTTCATTTATTCGTTACGATATTCTAAGGTCAGTGGTGCAAGTGGAATTTTTTTGTAGGCGTTTTTTGTATTGTTTATGTATTTTTCTTGATTTTTCGTCAATTTTTCGGAATTTACGTAATATTCGGTCATATTCTGACAGTTACGAAAAGAAATAAAGATTTATTATTATTCGTCACGATATTCTAAGGTCATTGGTGCAAGTTGGAATTTTTTTGAGGCGTTTTTTGTATTGTTTATGTATTTTTCTTGATTAGTCGCCCCCTTTGGGGCAATAACATAATATTCGGCCATTTTCGGACAGTAACCAAAAGAAGTAAAGTTTTATACTTTTATTCTTCACGATATTCTAATGTCATTGGTGCAAGTGGAAATTTTTTGTAGGCGTTTTTTGTATTGTTTATGTATTTTTTTTTAATTTTTTGGTCATTTTGGGGGATTTAGGTAATATTCGGCCATTTTCGGACAGTTATGAAAAGAAGTAAAGTTTTGTTCATTTATACGTCACGATATTCTAAGGTCATTGGTGCATGTCAAAATTTTTTGAGGCGGTATTTTTATTGTTTATGTATTTTTCTTATTTTTTCGGTCATTTTGGGGCAATTACGTAATATTCGGTCATTTTCGTACAGTAACGAAAAGGAGTAAAGTTTTATTCTTTTATTCATCACGATATTCTAAGGTCATTGGTGCAAGTCAAAAAAAATTTGAGGCGTTTTTTGTATTGTTTATGTATTTTTCTTGATTTTTCGTCTATTTTGGGGTAATTACGTAATATTCGGCCATTTTCGGACAGTAACGAAAAGAAGTAAAGTTTTATTATTTTATTCTTCACAATATTCTAAGGTCATTGGTGCCAGTCAAATTTTTTTTTGATTCGTTTTTTTTATTGTTTATGTATTTTTCCTAATTTTTCGGCTATTTTGGGGCATTTACTTAATATTCGGCTATTTTTGGATAGTTACGAAAAGAAGTAAAGTTTTGTTCATTCATTCGTCACGATATTCTAAGGTCATTGGTGCAAGTCGAAATTGTTTTGAGGCGGTTTATGTATTGTTTATGCATTTTTCTTAATTTTTCGGCCATTTTGGGGTAATTACGTAATATTCGGTCATTTTCGGACAATAACGAAAAGAAGTAAAGAATTATTCTTTTATTTTACATAATATTCTAAGGTACTTGGTGCAAGTCAAAAAAATTTGTAGGTTTTTTTTGTGGTGTTTATGTTTTTATTTTCCGGCCATTCTGGGGTATTTACGTAATATTCGGCCATTTTTCGATAGTTACAAAAAGAAGTAAAGTTTTGTTCATTCATTCGTCACGATATTCTAAGGTCATTGGTGCAAGTCGAAATTTTTTTGAGGCGGTTTACATATTGTTTATGCATTTTTCTTGATTTTTCGGCCATTTTGGTGCAATTACGTAATATTCGGCCATTTTTGGACAGTAACGAAAGGAAGTAAAGTCATTGGTGCTATTCAAAAAATTTTTGAGGCGTTTTTTGTATTGTGTATTTATTTTTCTTCATTTTGAGGCCATTTTGGGGGCATTTACGTAATATTTTCCGTTTTCGGACAGTTACAAAAAGAAGTAAAGTTTTGTTCTTTTATTCGTCACGATATTCTAAGGTCATTGTGCAAGTCGATATTTTTTGAGGCGTTTTTTGTATTGTGTATTTATTTTTATTGATTTTTCTACAATTTTGGAGAATTTACATAATATTCGGCCATTTTCGGACATTTACGAAAAGAAGTAAAATTTTGTTCTTTTATTTGTCACGATATTCTAAGGTCATTGGTACAAGTCAAAAAAATTTTGAGGCGTTTTTTGTATTTTTTATGTTTTTTTCTTGATTTTTCGGCCATTTTGGGGAAATTACGTAATATTCGGCCATTTTCGGACAATAACCAAAAGAAGTAAAGTTTTATTTTTTTATATGTCACGATATTCTAAGGTCATTGGTGCAAGTCAAAAAAATTTTGAGGCATTTTTTGTATTGTTTATGTATTTTTCTTGATATTTCAACCATTTTGGGGAATTTACGTAATATTCGGCCATTTTCGGGCAGTTACGAAAAGAAGTAAAATTTTGATCTTTTATTCGTCACGATATTCTAAGGTTATTGGTGCAAGTCGAAAATTTTGTGAGGCTTTTTTTTATATTGTTTATGTATTTTTCTAGATTTTTCGGTCATTTTGAAGAATTTACGTAATATTCGGTAATTTTCAGACAACTACGAAAATAAGTAAAGTTTTGTTCTTTTATTCGTCACGATATTCTAAGGTCATTGGTGCAAGTTAAAAAAAATTTGAGGCGTTTTTTTTATTTTTCATGTATTTTTCTTAATTTTTCGTCATTTTGAGGCATTTACGTAATATTCGGTCATTTTCGAAAAGTTACGAAAAGAAGTAAAGTTCTGTTCTTTTATTCGTCACGATATTCTAAGGTCATTGGTGCAAGTCAAAAAAATTTTGAGGTATTTTTTGTATTGTTTATGTATTTTTCTTGATTTTTTGGCCATATTCGGGGATTTACGTAATATTCGGCCATATTCGCACAGTTACGAAAAGAAGAAAAGTTTTATTCTTTTATTCGTCATGATATTCTAAGGTCATTGTTGGTAGTCCAAAAAATTTTGAGGCATTTTTTATACTGTTTCTGTATTTTTCTTGATTTTTCGTCATTTTGGGAAATTTATGTAATATTCGGCCATTTTCAGACATTTACGAAAAGAATAAAAGTTTGGTCTTTTATTGGTCACGATATTCTAAGGTCATTGGTTCAAATTGAAATTTTTTTGAGGTGTTTTTTGTATTGTTTTAAACAATAATTAAACCGCTTCAATAAAATTTCGACTTGCCCAATGACCTTAGAATATTTTGACGAATAAAAGAACAAAACTTTAATTCTTTTTGAAACTTTCCGAAAATGATCGAATATTACGTGAATTCCCCAAAATGGCCGAAAATCATGAAAAATACATAAATAATACAAAAAATACCTCAAAAAAATTTCGACTTGCTCCAATGACCTTAGAATTTCGTGACGAATAAAATAACAAAACTTTACTTCTTTTCGTAACTGTCCGAAAATGGCCGAATATTACGTAAATACCACAAAATGACCGAAAAATCAAGAAAAATACATAAACAATACAAAAAGTACCTAATTTTTTTTTTTGACTTGCACCAATGACCTTAGAATATCGTGAAGAATAAAAGAACAAAACTTTATCTCTTTTCGTAACTGTCCGAAAATGACCGAAAAATCAAGAAAAATACATAAACATTCCAAAAAAGCCTCAAAAAAAATTCGACTTGCCCAATGACCTTAGAATATTGTGACGAATAAAAGAAAACAACTTTACGACTTTTTTTGTAATTGTCCGAAAATGGAAGAATATTACGTAAATGCCCAAAATGGCCGAAATATCAAGAAAAATACATAAACAATACAAAAAACGTCTCAAATTTTTTTTGACGTGCACCAATGACCTTAGAATATCGTGAACAATAAAAGAATAAACTTTACTTCTTTTCGTAACTGTCCGGATTTTTTTTGACTTGCACCAATGACCTTAGAATATTGTTACGTATAAAAGAAATTTTTTTTACTTCTTTTTGTAACTGTCCGAAAATGTCCGAATGTTACGTAAATGCCAATATGGGCGAAAAATTAAGAAAAATACATAAATAATACAAAAAGGGCCTCAAAAAAATTCGACTTGCACCAATGACCATAGAATATCGTGAGGAATAAAACAACAAAACTTTAATTCTTTTGGTAACTGTCCGAAAATAACCGAATATTATGTAAATACCCCAAAATAGCTGAAAACTTAAAAACAATATATACAAAAAATGCCTCAAAATAATTTTGACTTGCACCAATGATCTAAGAATATTTTGATGAATAAAAGAACAAAACTTTTCTTCTTTTCGTAAATGTCCGAAAATGGACGAATATTACATAAATGCCCCAAAATGGCCGAAAAATTAAGAAAAATACATAAACAATACAGAAAACGCCTCAAAAACATTTCGACTTACACCAATTACCCTAGAATATCGTGATGAAAAAAATAAATAAAATTTTACTTCTTTTCGTAACTTTTCAAAACTTTTACGTAAATGACCGAAAATCAAGAAAAATACATCAACAATAAAAACAACGCCTTAAATTTTTTTTGACTTGCACCAACGATCTTAGAATATCGTGATGAATAAAAGAATAAAACTTTAATTCTATTCGTACTTGTCCGAAAATGACCGAATATTACGTAAATGCCCAAAATGACCGAAAAACAAGAAAAATACATAAAAAATACAAAAAATGCATAATTATTTTCAACTTGAACCAATGACCTTAGAATATCTTGACGAATAAAAGAAAAAAACTTTACTTCTTTTCATAACAGTCCGAAAATGGCGAATATTACGTAAATGCCCCAATATGGCCGAAAAATCAAGAAACAATACAAAAAATGCCTTACAAAAAATTTGACTTGCACCAATGACCTTAAAATATCGTGACAAATAAAAAAAAATATTTACTTCTTATCGTAAATGTCCGAAAATGACAGAATATTACGTAAATGCCTCAAAATGGCCGAAAAATTAAGAAAAATACATAAACAATACAAAAAACGTCTCAAAAAAATTTCGAATTGAACCAATGACCTATGAATATCCTGACGAATAAAAGGACAAAACTTTACTTCTTTTCGTAAATGTCCGAAAATCGCCGAATATTACCTAAATTCCCTAAAATGACAGAAAAATCAAGAAATAAACATAAACAATACAAAAAACGCCTCAAAAAAATTCGACTTGCACCAATGACCTTGGAATATCTTGACGAATAAAAGAACAAAACCTTATTTCTTTTCGTAACTGTCCAAAAATTGTAGAATATTACGTAAATTCCCGAAAATGGCGGAAAAATCAAGAAAAATACATAGTCAATACAAAAAATGGCTCAAAAACATTTCGACTCGTACCAATGACCTTAAAATATTGTGACGAATAAAAGTATATAACTTTACTACTTTTCGTAACTGTCTGAAAATGGCCGAATATTACGTAAATGCTCCAAAATAGCCGAAAAATCAGGAAAAATACATAAACAATACAAAAAACGCCTCAAAAATTTTTGACTTGCACCAATGACCTTAGAATATCGTGAGGAATAAAAGAACAAAGCTTTAGTTCTTTTCGTAACAGTATGAAAATGACAGAATATTATGTAAATGCCCCAAAATGGCTGAAATATCAAGAAAAATACATAAACAATACAAAACACGCCTTAAAAAAAATTCGACTTGCACCAATGACCTTAGAATATCATGACGAATAAAAGAATAAAATTTTACTTCTTTTCGTAACTGTCCGAAAATTGTCGAATATTACGTATATTCCCCAAAATGGCCGAAAAATCATGAAAATTACATGAACAATACAAAAACCGCTTCAAAAAAATTTCGATTTGCACCTATGACTTTAGAATATAGTGACGAATAAAAGAACAAAACTTTACTTCTTTTTGTAATAGTCCGAAAATGGCCGAACATTACATAAATGCACCAAAATTGCCGAAAAATCAAGAAAAATACATAAACAATACAAAAAACGCGTCAAACAAATTTCGACTTGCACAAATGACCTTAGAATATCGTGAAGAATAAAAGAATAAAACTTTTCTTCTTTTCATAACTGTCCGAAAATGGCCGAATATTACGTAAATGCCTCAAAATGGCCGAAAAATCAAGAAAATACAAATACAATACAAAAAATGCCTCAAAAAAATTTCGATCTGCACCAATGACCTTAGAATATTGTGACGAATAAAACAACAAAATTTTACTTCTTTTCTTAACTGACTGAAAAGGGCCGAATATTATGTAAATGCCCCAAAATGGCCGAAAATCAAGAAATATACATAAACAATACAAAAAACGCCTCAAAAAATTTCGACTTGCACCAATGACCTTAGAATATCGTGACGAAAAAAAGAACAAAACTCTACTTATTTTTGTAACTTTCTGAAAATGGCCGAAAATTATGTAAATGCCCCAAAATGGCCGAAAAATCAAGAAAAATACATAAACAAAACAAAAAACGCTTCAAAAAAATTTCGACTTGCACCAATGACCTAAGAATATCGGGACGAATAAAATAACAAAACTTTACTTCTTTTTGTAACTGTTCGAAAATGGTCGAATATTACGTAAATGTCCTAAAATGACCGAAAATAAAGAAAAATATATAAACAATACAAAAAACGCATCAAAAAAATTTCGACTTGCACCAATGACCTTAGAATATCGTGACGAATAAAAGAACAAAACTTTACTTCTTTTCGTAACTGTCCGAAAATTGCCGAATATTACGTAAATACCACAAAATGACCGAAAAATCAAGAAAAAATACATAAACAATACAAAAAACACCTAATTTTTTTTTTGACTTGCACCAATGACCTTAGAATATCGTGAAGAATAAAAGTACAAAACTTTATCTCTTTTCGTAACTGTCCGAAAATGATCGAATATTATGTAAATGCCCCAAAATGACCGAAAAATCAAGAAAAATACATAAACATTCCAAAAAAGCCTCAAAAAAAATTCGACTTGCCCAATGACCTTAGAATATTGTGACGAATAAAAGAAAAAAACTTTACTTCTTTTTTTGTAACTGTCCGAAAATGGAAGAATATTACGTAAATGCCCAAAATGGCCGAAATATCAAGAAAAATACATAAACAATATAAAAAACGTCTCAAATTTTTTTTTACGTGCACCAATGACCTTAGAATATCGTGAACAATAAAGAAATAAACTTTACTTCTTTTCGTAACAGTCTGAATATTACGTAAATTCCCCAAAATTACCGAAAAATTAGGAAAAATACAAATACAATACAAAACATGCCTCAAAAAAATTTCGACCTGCACAAATGACCTTAGAATATTGTTACGAATAAAGCAACAAAACTTTACTTCTTTTCGTAACTGTCCGAAAAGGGCCGAATATTACGTAAATTCCCCAAAATGGCCGAAAATAAAGAAAAATATATAAACAATACATAAAAACACCTCAAAAAAATTTCGACTTGCACCAATGTCCTTAGAATATCATGACGAAAAAAAGAACAAAACTTTACTTATTTTTTTAACTTTCCAAAAATGGCCGAATATTACGTAAATGCCCTAAGATTGCCGATAAATCAAGAAAAAAATATATAAACAATTCAAAAATCGTCGCAAAAAAATTTCAACTTGCACCAATGACCTTAAAATATCATGACGAATAAAAGAACAAAACTTTACTTCTTTTCACAAATGCCCTAAAATGGCCGAAAAATCAAGAAAAATACATAAACAGTACAAAAAACGCCCCAAAAAAATTAAGACTTTTACCAATGACATTCGAATATCGTGACGAATAAAAGAAACAAACTATACTTCTTTTCGTAACTGTCCAAAAATTGCCGAATATTACGTAAATACCCCAAAATGGACGAAAAATCAAGAAAAATACAAATACAATAAAAAAACGCCTCAAAAAAAATTCAACCTACACCAATGACCTTAGAATATTGTGACGAATAAAACAACAAAACTTTACTTCTTTTCGTAACTGTCCGAAAAGGGCCGAATATTCCGTAAATGCTCCAAAATGGCCGAAAATCAAGAAAAATACATAAGCAATACAAAAAATGCCTCAAAAAAATTTCTACATGCACCAAACACCTTAGAATATCGTGACGAAAAAAAGAACAAAACTTTACTTCTTTTCGTAACTTTCAGAAAATGGCCGAATATTACGTAAATTCCCAAAAATGGACGAAAAATCAAGAAAAATACAAATACAAATACAAATACAATAAAAAAAACCCCTCAAAAAATTTCAACCTGCACCAATGAACTTAGAATATTGTGACGAATAAAACAACAAAACTTTACCGCTTTTCGTAACTGTCCGAAAATGACCGAATATTACGTAAATTTCCTAAAATGGCCGAAAAATCAAGAAAAATACATAAACAATACAAAAATCGTCTCAAAAAAATTTCAACTTGCACCAATGACCTTAAAATATCGTGACGAATAAAAGAACAAAACTTTACTTCTTTTCGTAACTGTCCGAAAATGGTCGAATTTTACGTAAATTTCCCCAAAATGGCTGAAAAATTAAGAAAAATACATAAAAAAAATACAAAAACGCCTCAAAAAAATTTCGACTTGTACCAATGACCTAAGAATATCGTGACGAATAAAAGAACAAAACTTTACTTCTTTTCGTAACTGTCCGAAAATGGCCGAATATCACGTAAATTCCCTAAAATGGCCAAATCAAGAAAAATACATAAAAAGTACAAAAAAACGCCTCAAATTTTTTTTACTTGCACCAATGACATTCGAATATCGTGACGAATAAAAGAACAAAACTTTACTTCTTTTCATAACTGTCCGAAAATAGCCAAATATTACGTAAATGCCCTAAAATGACCGAAAAATCATGAAAAATACAAATAGAATACAAAAAACGCCTCAAAAAAATTACAACTTGCACCAATGACCTTAAAATATCGTGACGAATAAAACAAGAAAACTTTACTTCTTTTCGTAACTGTCAGAAAATAGCCGAATTTTACGTAAAGGCCCCAAAATGGCTGAAAAATCAAGAAAAATACATAAACAATAAAAAAATGCCTCAAAAAAATTTTGATTTGCACCAATGACCTAGGAATATCGTGACCAA
The DNA here is from genome assembly GCA_029582245.1 of Solanum etuberosum. Lineage (NCBI taxonomy): Eukaryota > Viridiplantae > Streptophyta > Magnoliopsida > Solanales > Solanaceae > Solanum > Solanum etuberosum. The sequence continues at coordinate 28,930 of JAJONR010000470.1, read as the reverse complement.
TAAAAGAACAAAACATTACTTCCTTTCGTAACTGTCCGAAAATGGCCGAATATTACATAAATGCCCCAAAATGGCCGAAAAACAAGCAAAATACATAAACTATATAAAAAACGCCTCACAAAAATTTTGACTTGCACCAATGACCTTAGAATATCGTGACGAATAAAAGAACAAAATTGTACTTCTTTTCGTAACTGTCCGAAAATGGCCGAATATTACGTAAATGCACCAAAATGGCAGAAAAATCAAGAAAAATGCATAAAATATACAAAAAACTCTTCACAAAATTTCGACTTGCACCAATGACCTTAGAATATCTTGACGAATAAAAGAAAAAATTTTTACTTATTTTCGTAACTGTCCGAAAATTGCTGAATATTACGTAAATGCCCTAAAATGGCCGGGAAAAAAAATACATAAACAATAAAAAAAATGCCTCAAATAAATTTCGAGTTCCACCAATGACCTTAAAATGTCGTGATGAATAAAAGAACAAAACTTTACTTCTTTTCGTAACTTTTCGAAAATGGCTGAATATTACGTAAATTCCCCAAAATTGCCGAAAAATCAAGAAAAATACATAACCAATACAAAAAACGCCTCTAAAAATTTCGACTTGCATCAATGACCTTAGAATCTCGTGACGAATAAAAGAAAAAAACATTACTTCTTTTTTGTAACTGTTCGAAAATGGCTGAATATTACATAAATACCCCAAAATGACCGAAAAACAAGCAAAATACATAAACAATATAAAAAACGCCTCACAAAAATTTTGACTTGCACCAATGACCTTAGAATATCGTGACGAATAAAAGAACAAAATTGTACTTCTTTTCGTAACTGTCCGAAAATGGTCGAATATTACGTAAATGCACCAAAATGGCAGAAAAATCAAGAAAATGCATAAAATATATAAAAAACTCCTCAAAATTTTTTGACTTGCACCAATGACATTAGAATATCGTGACGAATAAAAGAACAAAACTTTAATTCTTTTCGTAACTGTCCTAAAATTGCTGAATATTACGTAAATCCCCTAAAATGGCCGGGAAAAAAAATACATAAACAATAAAAAAAATGCCTCAAATAAATTTCGAGTTCCACCAATGACCTTAAAATATCGTGATGAATAAAAGAACAAAACTTTACTTCTTTTCGTAACTTTTCAAAAATGGCTGAATATTACGTAAATGCCCCAAAATTGCCGAAAAATCAAGAAAAATACATAACCAATACAAAAAACGCCTCTAAAAATTTTGACTTGCACCAATGACCTTAGAATCTCGTGACGAATAAAAGAAAAAAACATTACTTCTTTTTTGTAACTATCCGAAAATGGCTGAATATTACATAAATGCCCCAAAATGACCGAAAAACAAGCAAAATACATAAACAATATAAAAAACGCCTCACAAAAATTTTGACTTGCACCAATGACCTTAGAATATCGTGAATATAAGAACAGAATTTTACTTCTTTTCGTAACTGTCTGAAAATGGCCAAATATTATGTAAATGCCCCAAAATGGCCAAAAAATTAAGAAAATTACATAAACAATACAAAAAATGCCTCAAAAAAATTCGACTTGCACCAATGAACTTGGAATATTGTAACGAATAATAAAACAAAACTTTACTTCTTTTCGTAACTGTCCGAAAATGGCCGAATATTACGTAAATTCCCCATAATGGCCGAAATATCAAGAAAAATACATAAATAATAAAAAAAATGCCTCAATTTTTTTTGCAAGTTTTCATCTTGTTATCATATTATGATTCAAGTTTGGATATAATGAAATAGGTAATTAAATATTAGGTGTATTATACTATATGAATTCCATTAAAGTTATGCTAATTGGAGGAATTAAGATTTATCCTTAGGCTTGAACTTCAGGAAAATTGATTATAGAATTGGGTGAATTTTCTTGGATCTAGGCTAGACACATAGTAACAGGGGTGTCTATAGACTCGTTAACTTACAAATTATGCATACGTGATAGATTGAAAACGTTCGGAGGCATTGAGGAAAGGAAAAAGCATTGGAGAAGTAGCTTGCGTGACTTCGGTTCTTCGGTGGAGGTAGGTTATAATTTATTCTATTTGATAGATAGACTCTTAATAGTGATTGATATGCATTGAGTGATATTGTGAAGTTCTCTATGTACTTGATTGTGTGGTTTGTGATTGGTCTGAAATCCTCAGACCGACAAATTTATAATCTTGAACCCTCTCTATCGAAGTGATGCCTTGAATAAAGAAGGCTTGATGAAATATTGTTAATGAAGTGAAAAGTGGTGATAATAAATGATAAATTAATGATATTATTGGATCGGATGCCACGAGCCGGCATGATATTATTAGATCGGATGCCACGAGCCGACATTATATTATTGGATGGGGTGTCACGTTTCGACACGGTAACATTAAAGGAAAAAATATATATAAATATAATGTAATGTTATCAATCTCAAAGAACTCAATTCCCAAATGAGCTTGTTGTGGAGGCATGAATCCTCATGTGTGTTCTTGATATTGTAGACTGATTACGTACTTACTTTAGTGTTGTTGTCACTGGTTCATGTTGTTTGTTGCTTGCCACCTGCTAAGTGTCATAGTTGATTTTATAGTATTATTCATTCCATATTAGATTCTATTTTGGGTTGGCCGATGATACCTACTCAGTACATGTTCCTTGTACTGACCCCTACTTGTGTTTTCTTCGTTTTCTTTTGTAGAGTGCAGCAAGTGTACCATCGACTTCGACTCGCCCTCAGTTCTAGCCAGTCTCCAGCACATCAGATTTCAGGGTGAGCTATTCCTTCTAGCTCGTCCTGGATTCTCTCAGTCATGGCATGATGTCCTTAAATTTCAGACATAAACCATCTTATTTACTTATTTTGGTGTCTTCAATACTCTTAGACTTGGTATTTTAAGAATATATGTCCTTGATGTGATGACTTTCAGGTTTTGGGGATAATATGTAATAGACTTTAGAGGTTTATTTGATTGGTTACTTTAATAAGTTTTGAGCTTCTGCATTATTATTATTATTCGTAGTTGAATTATTGATATAAGGTGGGGTTGAATTCATTGGTACGCCCACCTAGGAGGTTAAGTGTGGTGCCACTCATGACTCATTTTAGGTCGTGACAGTTACTAAAAGAAGTAAAGTTTTGTTATTTTATTCGTCAAGATATTCTAAGGTCATTGGTGCAAGTCGAAATTTTTTGAGGCATTTTTTGTGTTGATTATGTGTTTTTCTTGATTTTTCGGCTATTTTGGGGCATTTACGTAATATTCGACCACTTTCGGACAGTTACGAAAAGAAGTAAAGTTTTGTTCTTTTATTCGTCACGATATTCTAAGGCCATTGCTGCAAGTCAAAAAAAATTGAGGCGTTTTTTGTATTGTTCATGTATTTTTCTTGATTTTTCGGTCATTTTGGGGTATTTACATAATATTAGGCCATTTTCGAACAGTTACGAAAAGAAGTAAAGTTTTGTTCTTTTATTCGTCACAATATTCTAAGGTCATTAGTGCAAGTTGAAATGTTTTTGAGGTGTTTTTTGTATTGTTTATGTATTTTTCTTGATTTTTCTGCCTTTTTCGGGAATTTACGTAATATTCGACCATTTTTTATCAGTTACGAAAAGAAGTAAAGGTTTGTTCTTTTATTCGTCACGATATTCTAAGTTCATTGGTGCAAGTCAAAAAAAAATTGAGGTATTTTTTGTATTGTTTATGTATTTTTCTTGATTTTTCGATCATTTTGGGGGATTTACGTAATATTCAGCCATTTTCAGAAAGTTACGAAAAGAAGTATAGTTTTGTTTTTTTATTTGTCACGATATTCTAAGGTCATTTGTGCAAGTTGAATTTTTTTTGAGGAGTTTTATGTATTGTTTATGTATTTATCTTGATTTTTCGGCCATTTTGGGGTATTTATGTAATATTCGGCCATTTTCGGACAGTTACGAAAAGAAGTAATGTTGTGTTCTTTTATTCGTCACGATACTTTAAGGTCATTAATGCAAGCCCAAATTTTTTTGAGGTGTTTTTTCTATTGTTTATGTAATTTTCTTAATTTTTCGGCCATTTTGGGGAATTTACGTAATATTCGGCCATTTTAAGACAGTTACGAAAAGAAGTAAAGTTTTATTCTTTTATTCGTCATGATATTCTAAGGTCATGGTTGCAAGTTGAAATTTTTTTGATGCATTTTTTTATTCTTTATGTATTTTTCTTGATATTTCGGTCATTATGGGGCATTTACGTAATATTCGGCCATTTTCGAACAGTTACGAAAAGATGTAAAGTTTTTTTTTTTCGTTACCATATTCTAAGTTCATTGGTGCAAGTCAATTTTTTTGAGGAGTTTTTTCTATTGTTTATGTATTTTTCTTGATTTTCGGCCATTATGGGGCATTTACGTAATATTTGGCCGTTTTCAGACAGTTACGAAAAGAAGTAAGGTTTTGTTCTTTTATTCGTCACGATATTCTAAGGTCATTAGAGCAACTCGAAATTTTTTTTGAGGCATTTTTTGTATTGGTTATTCATTTTTCTTGATTTTTCAGCCATTTTTTGGCATTTATGTAATATTCGGCCATTTTCAGAAAGTTGTAAAAGAAGTGAAGTTTTTTTATTTTATTCGTCACGATATTCTAAGGTCATTGATGCAAGTCAAAAAAAATTTGAGGCGCTTTTTGTATTGTTTATGTATTTTTCTTGTTTTTCGACCATTTTGGGGCTTTATGTAATATTCGGCCATTTTCGGACAGTTACGAAAAGAAGTAATTTTTTTTTCTTTTATTCTTCACGATACTCTTAGGTCATTAGTGCAAGTTGAAATTTTTTTAAGGCGTTTTTTGTATTGTTTATGTGATTTTCTTGATTTTCTGGCTATTTTGGGGCATTTACGTAATATTCGGCCATTTTCGAACAGTTACGAAAAGAAGTAAAATTTTGTTGTTTGATTCCTCACGATATTCTATAGTTATTGGTGCAAGTGGATATTTTTGTGAGTCGTTTTTAGTATTGTTTAAGTGTTTTTCTTGTTTTTCGGCCATTTTGGGGGATTTATGTAATATTTGGCCATTTTTGACAGTTACGGAAAGAAGTAATGTTATGTTCTTTTATTCATCACGATACTCTAAGGTCATTCGTGCAAGTTCAAATTTTTTTGAGGCGTTTTTTGTATTGTTTATGTATTTTTCTTGATTTTTTGGCCATTTTGGAGGCATTTAAGTAATATTCGGCCATTTTTGGACAGTTACGAAAAGAAGTAAAGTTTTGTTCTTTTATTCATCCCGATATTCTAAGGCATTGGTACAAGTCGAAATTTTTTGAGGCGTTTTTTGTATTGTTTATGTTTTTTTCTTGATTTTTCGGCCATTTTTGGCATTTACGTAATATTCGGTCATTTTCGGACAGTTACGAAAAGAAGTAAAGGTTTTTCCTTTTTATTCGTCACGATATTCTAAGGTCATTGGTGCAAGTCAAAACTTTTTTGAGGCATTTTTTGTATTGTTTATGTATTTTTCTTGATTTTTCGGCCATTTTGGGGCATTTACATAATATTCGGCAATTTTCGGACAGCTTCGAAAAGAAGTAAAGTTTTGTTCTTTTATTCGTCACGATATTTTAAAGTCATTGGTGCAAGTTGAAATTTTTTGAGGCATTTTTTTTATTGTTTATGTATTTTGCTTAATTTTTCGGCCATTTTGGGACATTTACGTAATAGTCGGCCATTTTTGAACAATTACGAAAAGAAGTAAAGTTTTGTTCTTTTATTCGTTACGATATTCTAAGGTCATTGGTGCAAGTCGAAATGTTTTTGAGGGATTTTTTGTATTGTTTATGTATTTTTCTTGACTTTTCGGCTATTTTGGGGCACTTACATAATATTCGGCCATTTTCGGACAGTTACGAAAAGAAGTAAAGTTTTTTTATTTTATTCGACAAGAGATTCTAAATTTATTGGTCCCAGTCGAAATTTTTTTGAAGCGTTTTTTGTATTGTTTATGTTTTTTTCGTGATTTCTCGGCCATTTTGGGGCATTTACGTAAAATACGATCATTTTCGGACAGTTATAAAAAATAATTTAAAAAATTTGTTCTTTTATTCGTCAAGATATTCTAAGGTCATTGGTGCAAGTCGAAATTTTTTTGAGGCGTGTTTTGTATTGTTTATTTTATTTTCTTGATTTTTTGGCCATTTTGGGGAATTAACGTAATATTTGGCCATTTTCGGACTTTTACGAAAAGAAGTGAAGTTTTGTCCTTTTATTTGTGATTATATTCTAAGGTCATTCGTGAAAGTTGAAATTTTTTTGTGAGGCGTTTTTTGTATTGTTTATGTATTTTTCTTAATTTTTCGGCTATTTTGGAGCATTTACGTAATATTCGGTCATTTACGGACAGTTACGAAAAGAAGTAAAGTTTTGTTCTTTTATTCGTCACGATACTCTAAGGTAATTAGTGCAAGTCGAATTTTTTTTGAAGCGTTTTTTGTATTGTTTATGTATTTTTCTTAATTTTTCGTCCATTTTGGGGAATATACGTAATATTCGGTAATTTTCGGACAGTTACGAAATAAAGTGAAGTTTTTTTCTTTTATTCGTTACGATATTCTAAGGTCTTTGGTGCAAGTCAAAAAAATTTTGAGAGCCTTTTTTGTATTGTTTATGTATTTTTCTTGAAATTTCAGCCATTTTGATGCCTTTACGTGATATTCGGCCATTTTCAGACATTTACGAAAAGAAGTAATGTTTTGTTATTTTATTCGTCACCATAATCTAAGGTCATTGGTGCAAGTCAAAATTTTTTTGAGGCATTTTTTGTATTGTTTATGTATTTATTTTATTTTTTAGTCATTTTGGGCATTTACGTAATATTCGGCAATTTTCGAACATTTACGAAAAGAAATAAAATATTTTCCTTTTATTCGTCACGATATTCTAAGTCATTGGTGCAAGTCGATATTTTTTTTGAATCGTTTTTTGTATTGTTTATGTATTTTTCATGATTTTTCGGCCATTTTATGGAATTTACGTAATATTCAACCATTTTCGGACAGTTACGAAAAGAAGTAAAGTTTAGTTCTTTTATTGTTCACGATATTCTAAGGTCATTGGTGCAAGTCAAATTTTTTTTGAGGCGTTTTTTGTATTGTTTATGTATTTTTCTTGTTTTTCGGCCATTTTGGGGCATTTATGTAATATTCGGCCATTTTTGGACAGTTACGAAAAGAAGTAATGTTTTGTTCTTTTATTCGTCACGATACTCTAAGGTCATTAGTGCAAGTTGAAAGATTTTTGAGGCATTTTTTGTATTGTTTATGTATTTTTCTTGTTTGTTCGCCATTTTGGGCATTTATGTAATATTCTGCCATATACGAACAGTTACGAAAAGATGTAATGTTTTGTTCTTTTATTCGTCATGATACTCTAAAGTCAGTAGTGCAAGTCCAAATATTTTTGAGGCGTTCTTAGTATTGTTTATATATTTTTCTTGATTTTTTGGCTATTTTGGGGAATTTACGTAATATTTGGTAATTTTCGGAGTGTGACGAAAAGAAGTAAAGTTTTATTCTTTTATTCTTCACGAAATTCTAAGGTCATTGGTGCAAGTTGAAATTTTTTTGAGTCAATTTTTGTATTGGTTATGTATTTTTCTTGATATTTCAGCCATTTTGATGCATTTACGTAATATTCGGCCATTTTCAGACATTTACGAAAAGAACTAATGTTTTGTTCTTTTATTCGTCACCATACTCAAAGGTCATTGGTGGAAGTCGAAATTTTTTTGATGCGTTTTTTGTATTGTTTATGTATTTTTCTTAATTTTTCGGCCATTTTGTGGAGTTTACGTAATATTCGACCATTTTCGGACAGTTACGAAAAGAAGTAAAGTTTTGTTCTTTTATTCGTCACGATATTCTAAGGTAATTGGTGCTAGTCAAAAAAATTTTGAGGGCTTTTTTGTATTGTTTATGTATTTTTCTCGATATTTCAGCTATTTTGAGGTATTTACATAATATTCGGCAATTTTCGGACAGTTACAATAAGAAGTAATGTTTTGTTCTTTTATTCGTCGCGATACTCTAAGATTAGTGGTGTAGGTCGAAATTTTTTTGAGGCGTTTTTTGTATTGTTTATGTATTTTTCTAGATTTTTCGGTCATTTTGGGGAATTTACATAATATTCTGCCATTTTCGGACAGTTACGAAAAGAAGTAATTTTGTTCTTTTATTCGTCAAGATATTCTAAGGTCATTGGTGCAAGTCGAAATTTTTTTAAGGCGTTTTTTGTATTGTTTATGTATTTTTTTGATTTTTCGGCCAGTTTGAGTCTTTTACGTAATATTCGACCATTTTTGGACAGTTATGAAAAGAACTAAAGGTTTGTTCTATTATTCGTTACGATATTCTAAGGTCATAGGTGCAAATCAAAGTTTTTTTTGAGGTGTTTTTTGTACTGTTTATGTATTTTTCTTGATTTTTCGGCCATTTTGAGGAATTTACGTAATATTCGGTAATTTTCAAAAAATTACGAAAATAAGTAAAAAAAATTCTTTTATTCGTGATGATATTCTAAGGTCATTGGTGCAAGTCAAATTTTTTTTGAAGCGTTTTGTTTATCGTTTATGTATTTTATTTTATTTTCGCCCATTTTGGGGCATTTACGTAATATTCAGCCATTTTCGGACTGTTACGAAAAGAAGTAAAGTTTTGTTCTCTTATTCTTCACGATATTCTAAGGTCATTGGTGCAAGTCGAAATTTTTTTGAGGCGTTTTTTGTAATGTTTATGTATTTTTCTTATTTTTTTCTCCCATTTAGGGACATTTACGTAATATTCGGCCATTTTCGGACAGTAACGAAAAGAAGTAAAGTTTTGTTCTTTTTTTCGTTACGATATTTTAAGGTCATTGGTTGAAGTTGAAGTTTTTTTGAGCTGTTTTTTGTATTGTTTTTGTATTTTCCTGCTATTTTGGGCTATTTTAGGGTATTTACGTAATATTCGGTCATTTTCGGACAGTTATGAAAAAGAAGTAGAGATTTCTTCTATTATTCGTGACGATATTCTAAGGTCATTTGTGCAAGTCGATATTTTTTTGAAGTATTTTTTGTATTGTTTATGTATATTTCTTGATTTTTTGGCCATTTTGGGAAATTTACGTAATATTCGGTAATTTTCAGACAATTATGAAAAATAAGGAAAAAAAAAGTTCTTTTATTCGTGATGATATTCTAAGGTCATTGGTGCAAGTTGAAATTTTTTTGAAGCGTTTTTTGTATTGTTTATGTATTTTTTTTATTTTTTGGCAATTTTGGGGAATTTACATAATATTCGGCCATTTTCTGACAGTTACGAAAAGTTTTGTTCTTTTATTCTTCACGATATTCTAAGGTCATTGGTGCAAATCGTAATTTTTTTGAAGCTTTTTTTGTACTGTTCATGTATTTTTTTTAATTTTTCGGCCATTTTATGGCATTTACGTAATATTCGGCCATTTTCGGACTGTTACGAAAAGAAGTAAAGTTTTGTACTTTTATTCTTCACGATATTCTAAGGTCATTGGTACAAGTCGAAATTTTTTTAAGGTGTTTTTTGTAATGTGTATGTATTTTTCTTAATTTTTCGGTCATTTTAGGCAGTTACGTAATATTCGGCCATTTTCAGAATATTACAAAAAGAAGTAAAGTTTTGTTCTTTTATTCGTCACGCTATTCTAAGGTTGTTGGTGCAACTCGAAATTTGTTGAGGCATTTTTTGTATTGTTTATGTATTTTCCTTGATTTTTCGGCCATTTTTTGACTGTTACGAAAAAAAGTAAAGTTTTGTTCTTTTATTCGTCACGATATTCTAAGGTCATTGGTGCAACTCGAAATTTTTTGAGTCGTTTTTTGTATTGTTTATTTATTTTTCTTGATTTTTGGCTATTTTGGGGCATTAACGTAATATTCGGCCATATTCGGGTAGTAACGAAAAGAAGTAAAGTTTTGTTCTTTTATTCGTCAAGATATACTAAGGTCATTGGTGCCAATCGAAATTTTTTTGAGGCGTTTTTTGTATTGTTTATGTATTTTTCTTGATTTTTCGGCCATTTTTTGGAATTTACGTAATATTCGGCCATTTTCGGACAGTTACGAAAAGAAGTAAAGTTTTGTTCATTTATTCTTCCCGATATTCTAAGGTCATTGGTGCAAGTCGAAATTTTTTTTGAGGCTTTTTTTGTATTGTTTATGTATTTTTCTTAATATTTCGGCCATTTTAGGGTATTAAAGTAATATTCGGTCATTTTCGGACAGTTACAAGAAGAAGTAAAAGTTTTGTTCTTTTATTCGTCATGATATTCTTAGGTCATTGGTGGAATGAATTTGAATCTCCAAATTTTGGTCTCCTAATGACATAAGAAAATACAACTTGATATATGATATATAATTAATCAGTTAAGTATGGATTTTTTCATACAAAATTTTTAGAGGCGTTTTTTGTATTGTGTATGTATTTTTCTTGATCTTTAAGCAATTTTGGGGCGTTTACGTTATATTCGGCCATTTTCGGGCAGTGACGAAAAGAAGTAAAGTTTTGTTATCTTATTCGTCATGATATTCTTAGGTCATTGGGGCAAGTCAAAAAAATTTTGAGGCATTTTTTGTATTGTTTATGTATTTTTCTTGATTTTTCGGCCATTTTTGGACAGTTACAAAAAGAAGTAAAGTTTTGTTCTTTTATTCGTCTTGATATTCTAAGGTCATCGGTGCAAGTCAAAAAAAAATTAAGGCGTTTTTTGTATTGTTTATGTATTTTTCATGATTTTTTGGCCATTTTAGGGAATTTAGGTAATATTCGGCCTTTTTCGGACAGATAGGAGAAGAAGAAAAGTTTTGTTCTTTCATTCTTCACGATATTCTAAGGTAATTGGTATAAGTTGAATTTTTTTTGAAGAGTTTTTTGTATTGTTTATGTATTTTTCTTGATTTTTCGGCCATTTTGGGGCATTTACGTAATATTCAGTCATTTTCAGACTGTTGCGAAAATAATTAAAGCTTGGTTGTTTTATTCGTCACGATATTCTAAGGTCATTGGTGCAAGTCAAAAAAATTTTGAGGCGTTTATTGCATTGATTATGTATTTTTCTTTATTTTTCGGCCATTTTGGGGCATTTACGTAATATTGAGGCATTTTTTGTATTCTTTATGTGTTTTTCTTTATTTTGGGGTATTTACATAATATTCGGCAATTTTCGAATAGGTACGACAAGAAGTAAAGTCTTGTTCTTTTATTCGTCACGATTATTTAAGGTCACTGGTGCAAGTCCAATTTTTTTGAGGCATTTTTTTGTATTGTTTATGTATTTTTTTTATTTTTCGGCCATTTTGGGTATTTATGTAAGATTTGGCCATTTTCGGACAGTTACGAAATGAAGTAAAGTCTTGTTCTTTTATTTGTCACGATATTCTAAGGTCATTGGTGCACGTCGAAATTTTTTTGAGGCATTTTTTGTATTGTTTATGTATTTTTCTTGATTTTTCAACCATTTTGGGGCATTTACGTAATATTCGGCCATTTTCGGAAAGTTACGAAAAAAGTAAAACTTTGTTCTTTTATTCGTCACCATATTCTATGGTCATTGGTGCAAGTCGAAATTTTTTTGAGGCGTTTTTTGTATTGTTTATGTATTTTTCTTGATTTTCGGCCATTTTGGGGGCATTTACGTAATATTCGGTCATTTTCAGACTGTTACAAAAAGAAGTAAAGTTTTGTTCTTTTATTCGTCACGATATTCTAAGGTCATTGGTGCAAGTCAAATTTTTTTTGAGCCGTTTTTTGTATTGTTTATGTATTTTTCTTAGTTTTCGGCCATTTTAGGGGAATTTACGTAATATTCGGCCATTTTCGGACAGTTACGAAGAGAAGTAAAGTTTTGTTATTCTATTTGTCACGATATTCTAAGGTCATTGGTGCAAGTCAAAAAAATTTTGAGGCATTTTTTGTATTGTTTATGTATTTTTCTTGATATTTCAGCCATTTTGGGGTATTTACGTGATATTCGGCAATTTTTGGACAATTAAGAAAAGAAGTAAAGTCTTGTTATTTTATTCGTCACGATATTCTAAGGTCATTGGTGCAAGTCAAAAAAATTTTGAGGCATTTTTTTATATTGTTTATGTATTTTTCGGCCAATTTAGGGCATTTAGGTAATATTCAGCCATTTTCGGACAGATAGGAGAATTAGAAAAGGTTTGTTCTTTTATTCTTCACGATATTCTAAGGTAATTGGTATAAGTTAAATTTTTTTTGAAGAGTTTTTTGTATTGTTTATGTATTTTTCTTGATTTTTCGGCCATTTTGGGGCATTTACGTAATATTCAGTCATTTTCAGACTGTTGTGAAAATAATTAAAGTTTGGTTGTTTTATTCGTCACGATATTCTAAGGTCATTGGTGCAATTCAAAAAAAATTTGAGGCGTTTATTGCAATGATTATGTATTTTTCTTTATTTTCGGCTATTTTGGGGCATTTACGTAATATTCAGCCATTTTCGGACAGTTACAAAAAGATGTAAAGTTTTGTTCTTTTATTCGTCACGATATTCTAAGGTCATTGGTGCAAGTCGAAATTTTTTTGAGGCGTTTTTTGTATTCTTTATGTGTTTTTCTTTATTTTGGGGTATTTACATAATATTCGGCAATTTTCGGATAGGTACGACAAGAAGTAAAGTCTTGTTCTTTTATTCGTCACGATTATTTAAGGTCAGTGGTGCAAGTCGAATTTTTTTGAGGCATTTTTTTGTATTGTTTATGTTTTTTTTTTTATTTTTCGGCCATTTTGGGTTTTATGTAAGATTTAGCCATTTTCGGACAGTTACGAAATGAAGTAAAGTCTTTTTCTTTTATTTGTGACGATATTCTAAGGTCATTGGTGCACGTCGAAATTTTTTTGAAGCATTTTTCGTATTGTTAATGTATTTTTCTTGATTTTTCGACTATTTTGGGGCATTTACGTAATATTCGGCCATTTTCGGACAGTTACGAAAAAAATAAAACTTTGTTCTTTTATTCGTCACGATATTCTATGGTCCTTGGTGCAAGTCAAAAAAATTTTGAGGCGTTTTTTGTATTGTTTGTGTATTTTTCTTGATTTTCGACCATTTTGGGGGCATTTACGTAATATTCGGTCATTTTCAGACTGTTACGAACAGAAGTAAAGTTTTGTTCTTTTATTCGTCACGATATTCTAAGTCATTGGTGCAAGTCGAATTTTTTTTGAGCCGTTTTTTGTATTGTTTATGTATTTTTCTTAGTTTTCGGCCATTTTGGGGGAATTTACGTAATATTCGGCCATTTTCGGACAGTTACGAAGAGAAGTAAAGTTTTGTTATTCTATTCGTCACGCTATTCTAAGGTCATTGGTGCAAGTCAAAAAAAATTTGAGGCGTTTTTTGTATTGTTTATGTATTTTTCTTGATATTTCGGCCATTTTGGGGTATTTACGTGATATTCAGCAATTTTTGGACAATTAAGAAAAGAAGTAAAGTCTTGTTCTTTTATTCATCACGATATTCTATGATCATTGGTGCAAGTCGAAATTTTTTTGAGGCATTTTTTTATATTGTTTATGTATTTTTCTTGATTTTTCGGCCATTTTGGGATATTTATGTAATATTCGGCCATTTTCGGACAGTTACGAAAAAAATAAAGTTTTGTTTTTATTCGTCACGATATTATAAGGTGTTTGGTGCAAGTCAAAATTTTTTTGAAGCATTTTTTGTATTGTTTATGTATTTTTCTTGATTTGTCAGCCATTTTGGTGCATTTACGTAATAATCGGTCATTTTCGGACAGTTACAAAAAGAAGTAAAGTCTTGTTCTTTTATTCATAACGATATTCTAAGGTCATTGGTGCAAGTCATAAATTTTTTGAGGAGTTTTTTGTATTCTTTATGTATTTTCCTTGATTTATCGGCCATTTTGGGGCATTTACGTAATACTCGGTAATTTCAGACAGTTATGAAAACAAGTAAAGTTTTGATCTTTTATTCGTCACGGTATTCTAAGGTCATTGGTGCAAGTCGAAATTTTTGTGAGGAGTTTTTTGTTTTCTTTATGTATTTTTCTTGATTTTTCGACCATTTTGGGGCATTTACGTTATATTCGGCCATTTTCGGACAGTTACGAAAAGAAGTAAAGTCTTGTTCTTTTATTCGTCACGATATTTTAAGGTTATTGGTGCAAGTCGAATTTTTTTTGAGGCGCTTTTTGTATTGTTTATGTATTTTTATTAATTTTTCAGCCATTTAGGGGGATTTACGTAATATTCGGACATTTTCAGACAGTTACGTAAAAAAGTAAAGTTTTGTTCTTTCATTCGTCACGATATTCTAAGGTCATTTGTGCAAGTTGATATTTTTTTGAGGCGTTTTTATTATTGTTTATGCATTTTTATTGATTTTTCGGCAATTTTGGAGAATTTACGTAATATTCGGCCATTTTGGGACAGATACAAAAAGAAATAAAGTCTTGTTGTTTTATTCCCCCGATATTCTAAGGTCATTGGTGCAGGTCCATTTTTTTTGAGGTGTTTTTTGTTTTGTTTATGTATTTTTCTTCATTTTTCGACCATTTTGTGGCATTTACGTAATATTCGGCCATTTTCGGATAGCTATGAAAAAATTAAAGTTTTGTTCTTTTATTCGTCATGATATTCTAAGGTCATTCGTGCAAGTCGAAATTTTTTTGAGCCGTTTTTTGTATTGTTGATGTATTTTTCTTGATTTTTTGGCAATTTTGGGGGATTTAGGTAATATTCGGCCATTTTCGTTCAGTTACGAAATGAAGTAAAGTCTTGTTCTTTTATTCGTCACGATATTCTAAGGTCATTGGTGTAAGTCGAAATTTTTTGAGGCATTTTTTGTATTGTTTATGTATTTTTCTTGATTTTTCAACCATTTTGGGGTATTTACGTAATATTCGACAATTTTCGAACAGTTACGAATAGAAGTAAAGTTTGTTAATTATTCGTCACGATATTCTAAGTTCACTGGTGCAAGTCGAAATTTTTTTGAGGCATTTTTTGTATTATTTATGTATTTTTCTTGATTATTCGACTATTTAGGGGCATTTACATAATATTCGGCCATTTTTGGATTGTTACGAAAAGAAGTAAAGTCTTGTTATTTTATTCTTCACGATATTCTAAGGTCATTGGTGCACGTCGAAATTTTGTTGTGGCGTTTTTTGTATTGTTTATGTATTTTTCTTTATTTTTCGACCATTTGGGGGAATTTACGTAATATTCGGCCATTTTCGGACAGCTACGAAAAAAGTAAAGTTTTGTTCTTTTATTTGTCATGATATTCTAAGGTCATTTGTGCAAGTCAAAAAAAATTTGAGGCGTTATTTGTATTGTTTATGTATTTTTCTTGATTTTTCAGCAATTTTTGGGGATTTACGTAATATTCAGCCATTTTCAGGTATTAACGAAAAGTAGTATAGTTTTTTTCTTTTATTCGTCACGATATTCTAAGGTAATTGGTGCAAGTCAAAAAAAATTTGTGGTGTTTTTCTGTATTGTTTATGTATTTTTCTTTATTTTTCGGCCATTTTAGGGAATTTACATAATATTCGACAATTTTTGAAAAATTCCGAAAAGAAGTAAAATTTTGTTCTTTTATTTTTCACGATATTCTAAGGTCATTGGTGCAAGTCGAAATTTTTTTGAGGTGATTTTTGTATTGTTTATGTATTTTTCTTGATTTTTCGACTATTTTTGGGCATTTACATAATATTCAGCTATTTTCAGACAGTTACTAAAAAAGTAAAGCTTTTTTCTTTTATTCTTCACGATATTCTATGGTCAATGGTGCAAGTCAAAAAAAAATTGAGGCGTTTTTGTATTGTTTATGTATTTTTCTTAATTTTTCGGCCATTTAGGTGCTTTTAAATAATATTTGGCCATTTTCGGATTGTTACGAAAAGAAGTAAAGTCTTGTTCTTTTATTCGTCATTATATTCTAAGGTCATTGGTGCAAGTTAAAAAAAATTTGAGGCGTTTTTTGTATTGTTTATGTATTTTTCTTGATTATTGGGGTAATTATGGGCATTTACATAATATTCGGCAATTTTCGGATAGTTACGAAAAGAAGTAAAGTCTTGTTCTATTATTCGTCATGATTTTTTAAGGTCATTGGTGCAAGTCAAATTATTTTTGAGGCATTTTTTTGTATTGTTTATGTATTTTTCTTGATTTTTCGGTCATTTTGGGGTATTTATGTAATATTCGGCCATTTTCGGACAATTACGAAATGAAGTAATGTCTCTTTCTTTTATTCGTCACGACATTCTAAGGACATTGGTACACGTTAAATTTTTTTTGAGGCGTTTGTTGTATTGCTTATGTATTTTTCTTGATTTTTCGACCATTTTGGGGTATTTACGTAATATTCGGTCATTTTCGGACAGTTACGAAAAATAAAACTTTGTTCTTTTATTCGTCACGATATTCTATGGTCATTGGTGCAAGTTAAAAAAAAATCGAGGCATTTTTTGTATTGTTTATGTATTTTTCTTAATTTTTCGGCAATTTTGGGGCATTTACGTAATGTTCAGCCATTTTCAGGTATTAACGAAAAGAAGTAATGTTTTGTTCTTTTATTTGTCACGATATTCTAAGGTAATTGGTGCAAGTCAAAAAAAATTTGTGGCATTCTTCTGTACTGTTTATGTATTTTTCTTGATTTTTCGGCCATTTTGGGGTATTTACGTAATATTCGGCAATTTTCGGACAATTATCAATATAAGTGAAGTCTTGTTCTTTTATTTGTCACGATATTCTAAGGTCATTGGTGCAAGTCGAAATTTTTTTGAGGAGTTTTTTGTATTGTTTATGTATTTTTCTTGATTTTTCGACCATTTTGGGGCATTTACGTAATATTCGGCCTTTTTCGGACAGTTACGAAAAAATTAAAGCTTTGTTATTTTATTCTTCACGATATTCTATGGTCAATGGTGCAAGTCAAAAAAAATTTGAGGCGTTTTTTGTATTGTTTATGTATTTTTCGGACATTTAGGGGAATTTAAATAATATTCGGCCATTTTCGGATTGTTACGAAAAGAAGTAAAGTCTTGTTCTTTTATTCTTCACGATATTCTAAGGTCATTGGTGAAAGTCGAATTTTTTTTGAGGCGTTTTTTGTATATTTTATGTATTTTTCTTGATTATTCAGCTAATTCTGGGTATTTACATAATATTCGATAATTTTCGGATAGGTACGACAAGAAGTAAAGTCTTGTTCTTTTATTCGTCACGATTATTTAAGGTCATTGGTGCAAGTCGAATTTTTTTGAGGCTTTTTTTTGTATTGTTTATGTATTTTTCTTGATTTTTCGGCCATTTTGGGGTATTTATGTAATATTTGGCCATTTTCGGACAGTTACGAAATGAAGTAAAGTCTTGTTCTTTTATTCGTCACAATATTCTAAGGTCATTGGTGCACGTCGAAATTTTTTTGAGGCATTTTTTGTATTGTTTATGTATTTTTCTTGATTTTTCGACCATTTTGGGGCATTTACGTAATATTCGGCCATTTTCGGACAGTTACAAAAAAAGTAAAGCTTTGTTCTTTTATTCGTCACGATATTCTATGGTCATTGGTGCAAGTCGAATTTTTTTTGAAGCGTTTTTTGTATTGTTTTTGTATTTTTCTTGATTTTCGGCCATTTTGGGGGCATTTACGTAATATTCGGTCATTTTAAGACTGTTATGAAAAGAAGTAAAGTTTTATTCTTTTATTCGTCACGATATTCTAAGGTCATTGGTGCAAGTCAAATTTTTTTTGAGCCGTTTTTTGTATTGTTTATGTATTTTTCTTAATTTTCGGTCATTTTGGAGGAATTTACGTAATATTCGGCCATTTTCGGACAGTTACGAAGAGAAGTAAAGTTTTGTTATTCTATTCGTCATGATATTCTAAGGTCATTGGTGCAAGTCGAAATTTTTTTGAGGCGTTTTTTGTATTGTTTATGTATTTTTCTTAATTTTTTGGCCATTTTGGGGCAATTTACGTAATATTCGGCCATTTTCGGATAGTTAAGAAAAGAAATAAAGTTTTTTTCTTTTATTCTTTACGATATTCTAAGGTCATTGGTGAAATTCAAAATTTTTGAGGCGTTTTTTTTAATGTGTATGTATTTTTCTTGATTTTTCGGTCATTTGGGGGATTTACATAATATTCGGCCATTTTCGGACAGTTACGAAAAGAAGTAAAATTTTGTTCTTTTATTCGTCAAGATATTCTAAGGTTATTGGTGCAAGTCAAAAAAAATTTGAGACATTTTTTTATATTATGTATTTTTCTTAATTTTTCGGCCATTTTGGGCATTTATTTAATATTCGACCAGTTTTGGACAGTTACGAAAAGAAGTAAAGTTTTTTTTTTTTATTCGTTACGATATTCTAAGGTCATTGGTGCAACTCGAATTTTCTTTGAAGGCGTATTTTGTATTGTTTATGTATTTTTCATGATTTTTCGGCATTTTGGGGAATTTACGTATTAATCAGACATTTTCGGACAGTTACGAAAAGAAGTACAGATTTGTTCTTTTATTCGTGACGATATTCTTAGGTCATTGATGCAAGTGGAATTTTTTTTAAGACGTTTTTTTTAATTGTTTATGTATTTTTCTTGATTTTTCGATCATTTTGGGGTATTTACGTAATAGTCGGCCATTTTCGGACAGTTACGAAAAGATTAAAGTTTTATTCTTTTATTCCTCACGATATTCTAAGGTCTTTGGTGCAAGTAGAATTTTTTTGAGGCGTTTTTTGTATTGTTTATGTATTTTTCTTAATATTTCGGCCATTTTGGGTCATTTACGTAATATTTGGTCATTTTCGGACAGTTACAAAAAGAAGTAAATCTTTGTTCTTTTATTCGTCACGATATTCTAAGCTCATTAATGCAATGAATTTGAATCTCCAAATTTTAGTTTCCTAATGACATAAGAATATACAACTTGATATATTATATATGATATATAACTAATGAGTTCAGTATGGATTGTTTCATTCAAATTTTTTGGAGGAGTTTTTTGTATTATTTAAGTATTTTTCTTGATTTTTCAGCAATTTTGTGGAATTTACGTAATATTCGGCCATTTTCGGACAGTGACGAAAAAAAGTAAAGTTTTGTTCTTTTATTCGTCACGATATTCTAAGGTCATTGGGGTAATTCAAAAAAATTTTGAGGCGTTTTTTGTATTGTTTATATTTTTTTCTTGATTTTTCAACTATTATCGGATAGTCACGAAAAGAAGTAAAGTTTTGTTCTTTTATTCGTCACGATATTCTAAGGTCATTGGTGCAAGTCAAAAAAAATTTGAGGCATTTTTTGTATGGTTTATGTATTTTTTGTGATTTTTCGGCCATTTTAGGGCGTTTACGTAATATTCGGCCATTTTCGGAATGTTACGAAAATAAGAAAAGTTTTGTTCTTTTATTCGTCACGATATTCTAAGGTAATTCGTGCAAGTTTAAATTTTTTGAAGCGTTTTTTGTATTGTTTATTTATTTTTCTTGATTTTTCGGCCATTTTGGGGCATTTAAGTAATATTCGGCCATTTTCAGACAGTTGCGAAAAGAATTAAAGTTTTGTTGTTTTATTCGTCACGAAATTCTGAGGTCATTGGTGCAAGTGATAAAGATTTTGAGGCATTTTTTGTATTGTTTATGTATTTTTCTTTATTTTTCAGCCATTTTGGGGGCATTTACGTAATATTCAGCCATTTTCGGACAGTTAAGAAAGAAGTAAAGTTTTGTTCTTTTATTCGTCACGATATTCTAAGGTTATTGGTGCAAATCAAATTTTTTTTGAGGCGTTTTGTGTTTTGTTTATGTATTTTTCTTGATTTTTCGGTCATTTTGGGGAATTTACGTAATAATCGGCCATTTTCAGTCAGTTTCGAAAAGAAGTAAAGTCTTGTTCTTTTATTCTTCACGATATTCTAAGGTCATTGGAGCAAGTTGAAATTATTTTGAGGCGTTTTTGTATTGTTTATGTATTTTTCTTGATTTTTTCAACCATTTTGGGGCATTTATGTAATATTCGGCCATTTTCGGACAAATACGAAAAAAAAGTAAAGTCTAGATCTTTTATTCGTCATGATATTCTAAGGTCATTGGTGCAAGTCAAAAAAATTTTGAGGCATTTTTTTGTATTGTTTATGTATTATTCTTGATTTTTCGACCATTTTTGGGTATTTACGTAATATTCGGCCATTTTCGAACAGTTATGAAAAGAAGTAAAGTTTTGTTCATTATTTGTAACGATATTCTAAGGTCATTGGTGCAAGTCAAAAAAAATTTGAGGCGTTTTTTGTATTGTTTATATATTTTTCTTGATTTTTCGGTCATTTTGGGGTATTTACGTAATATTCGGCCATTTTTGGACAGCTACGAAAAAGGTAAAGTTTGGTTCTTTTTTTCGTCATGATATTTTAAGGTCATTTGTGCAAGTCGAAATTTTTTTGAGGTGATTTTTTTATTGTTTATGTATTTTTTTGATTTTTCGGCAATTTTGGGGAATTTACGTAATATTCGGCCATTTTCAGACTGTTACGAAATAAGTAAAATTTTATTCTTTTATTCTTCACGATATTCTAAGGTAATTGGTGCAAGTCAAATTTTTTTTTGAGGTGTTTATCTGTATTGTTTATGTATTTCTCTTGATATTTCGGCCATTTTGGGGCATTTACGTGATATTCGGTAATTTTCGGACAATTAAGAAAAGAAGTAAAGTCTTGTTCTTTTATTCGTCATGATATTCTAAGGTCATTGGTGCAAGTCAAAATTTTTTTGAGGCATTTTTTAATATTGTTTATGTATTTTTCTTGATTTTTCGGCCTTTTTGGGATATTTATGTAATATTCGGCCATTTTCGGACAGTTACGAAAAAAATAAAGTTTTGTTTTTATTTATCACGATATTCTAAGGTCATTGGTGCAAGTCCAAATTTTTTTGAGGAGTCTTTTGTTTTTTTTTATGTATTTTTTTTGATTTTTCGACCATTTTGGGGCATTTACGAAAAGAAGTAAAGTCTTGTTCTTTTATTCGTCACGATATTTTTAGGTTATTAGTGCAAGTTGAAATTTTTTTGAGGCGCTTTTTGTATTGTTTATGTATTTTTCTTAATTTTTCGGCCATTTCGGGGCATTTACGTAATATTCGGACATTTTCAGACAGTTACGTAAAAAAGTAAAGTTTTGTTCTTTCATTCGTCACGATATTCTAAGGTCATTTGTGCAAGTCGAAATTTTTTTGAGGCGTTTTTTGTATTGTTTATGCATTTTTATTGATTTTTCGGCAATTTTGGGGAATTTACGTAATATTCGGCCATTTTGGGACAGATACAAAAAGAAATAAAGTCTTGTTCTTTTATTCCCCCCGATATTCTAAGGTCATTGGTGCATGTCCATTTTTTTTGAGGTGTTTTTTGTTTTGTTTATGTATTTTTCTTCATTTTCGGCCATTTTGTGGCATTTACGTAATATTTGGCCATTTTCGGACAGCTATGAAAAAATTAAAGTTTTGTTCTTTTATTCGTCATGATATTCTCAGGTTATTTGTGCAAGTTGAAATTTTTTTGAGCCGTTTTTTGTGTTGCTTATGTATTTTTCTTGATTTTTCGGCAATTTTGGGGGATTTAGGTAATATTCGGCCATTTTCGTTCAGTTACGAAATGAAGTAAAGTCTTGTTCTTTTATTCGTCACGATATTCTAAGGTCATTGGTGTAAGTCGAAATTTTTTTGAGGCATTTTTTGTATTGTTTATGTATTTATTTGATTTTTCGACCATTTTGGGGTATTTACGTAATATTCGGCCATTTCGAACAGCTACGAATAGAAGTAAAGTTTTGTTATTTATTCGTCACGATATTCTAAGTTCACTGGTGCAAGTCAAAAAAAATTTGAGGCAGTTTTTCTATTATTTATGTATTTTTATTGATTATTCGACTATTTAGGGGCATTTACATAATATTCGGCCATTTTTTTATTGTTACGAAAAGAAGTAAAGTCTTGTTCTTTTATTCTTCACGATATTCTAAGGTCATTGGTGCACGTCGAAATTTTGTTGAGGCGTTTTTTGTATTGTTTATGTATTTTTCTTAATTTTTCGGCCATTTGGGGGGATTTACGTAATATTCGGCCATTTTCAGACAGCTACGAAAAAAGTAAAGTTTTGTTCTTTTATTTGTCATGATATTCTAAGGTCATTTGTGCAAGTCAAAAAAAATTTGAGGCGTTATTTGTATTGTTTATGTATTTTTCTTGATTTTTCAGCAATTTTTGGGCATTTACGTAATATTCAACCATTTTCAGGTATTAACGAAAAGAAGTATAGTTTTTTTCTTTTATTCGTCACGATATTCTAAGGTAATTGGTGCATTTTGAGGCATTTACATAATATTCAGTAATTTTTGGAAAATTACGAAAATAAGTAAAGTCTTGTTCTTTTATTTTTCACGATATTCTAAGGTCATTGGTGCAAGTCGAAATTTTTTTGAGGCGATTTTTGTATTGTTTATGTATTTTTCTTTATTTTTCGACTATTTTGGGGCATTTACATAATATTCAGCTATTTTCGGACAGTTACGAAAAATGTAAAGCTTTTTTCTTTTATTCTTCACGATATTCTATGGTCAATGGTGCAATTCAAAAAAAATTTGAGGCGTTTTTTATATTGTTTATGTATTTTTCTTAATTTTTCGGCCATTTAGGGGCTTTTAAATAATATTTGGCCATTTTCGGATTGTTACGAAAAGAAGTAAAGTTTTGTTCTTTTATTCGTCACTATATTCTAAGGTCATTGGTGCAAGTCAAAAAAAATTTGAGGCGTTTTTTGTATTGTTTATGTATTTTTCTTGATTATTGAGCTAATTATGGGCATTTACATAATATTCGGCAATTTTTGGATAGTTACGGAAAGAAGTAAAGTCTTGTTCTATTATTCGTCACGATTTTTTAAGGTCATTGGTGGAAGTCAAATTATTTTTGAGGCGTTTTTTTGTATTGTTTATGTATTTTTCTTGATTTTTCGGTCATTTTGGGGTATTTATGTAATATTCGGCCATTTTTGGATAATTACGAAATGAATTAAAGTCTTGTTATTTTATTCGTC
This sequence comes from Solanum etuberosum, assembly GCA_029582245.1. Lineage (NCBI taxonomy): Eukaryota > Viridiplantae > Streptophyta > Magnoliopsida > Solanales > Solanaceae > Solanum > Solanum etuberosum. The sequence continues at coordinate 5,746 of JAJONR010000470.1, read as the reverse complement.
ACTACATTCTAAGGATATTGGTGCACGTTAAATTTTTTTTGAGGCGTTTGTTGTATTGTTTATGTATTTTTCTTGATTTTTCGACCATTTTGGGGTATTTACCTAATATTCGACCATTTTCGGACAGTTACGAAAAAAGTAAAACTTTATTCTTTTATTCGTCACGATATTCTATGGTCATTGGTGCAAGTTAAAAAAAAATTTGAGGCGTTTTTTGTATTGTTTATGTATTTTTCTTGATTTTTCGGTAATTTTGGGGCATTTACGTAATGTTCAGCCATTTTCAGGTACTAACGAAAAGAAGTAATGTTTTGTTCTTTTATTTGTCACGATATTCTAAGTTAATTGGTGCAAGTCAAAAAAAATTTGTGGCGTTCTTCTGTACTGTTTATGTATTTTTCTTGATTTTTTGGCCATTTTGGGGCATTTAGGTAATAGTCGGCAATTTTCGGACAATTATCAATAGAAGTAAAGTCTTGTTCTTTTATTTGTCACGATATTATAAGGTCATTGGTGCAAGTCGAAATTTTTTTGAGGAGTTTTTTGTATTGTTTATGTATTTTTCTTGATTTTTCGACCATTTTGGGGCATTTACGTAATATTCGGCCATTTTCGGACAGTTACGAAAAAAGTAAAGCTTTGTTCTTTTATTCGTCACGATATTCTATGGTCATTGGTGCAAGTCAAAATTTTTTTGAAGCGTTTTTTGTATTGTTTATGTATTTTTCTTGATTTTTCGGCAATTTTGGGGAATTTAAGTAATATTCGGCCATTTTCGTACAGTTACGAAAAGAAGTAAAATATTGTTCTTTTATACTTCACGATATTCTAAGGTCATTGGTCCAAGTCGAATTTTTTTTGAGGCGTTTTTTGTATTGCTTATGTTTTTTGCTTGATTTTTCGCTAATTTTGGGGTATTTACGTAATATTCGGCCATTTTCAGACAATTACGAAAAGAAGTAAAGTCTTGTTCTTTTATTTGTCACGATATTCTACGGTAATTGGTGCAAGTCAAAAAAATTTTGAGGCGTTTTTCTGTATTGTTTACGTATTTTTCTTGATTTTTCAGCCATTTTGGGGGCATTTACGTAATATTCGGTAATTTTTGGACAATTACGAAAAGAAGTAAAGTCTTGTTCTTTTATTAGTCACTATATTCTAAGGTCATTGGTGCAAGTTGAAAGGCGTTTTTTGTATTGTTTATGTATTTTTCTTGATTTTTTGGCTATTTTAGGGCATTTACGTAATATTCGGCCATTTTCGGACAGTTACAAAAAGAAGTACAGTTTTGTTCATTATTCGTTACGATATTTCTAGGTCATTGGTGCAAGTAAAATTTTTTTTTGAGGCGTTTTATTGTATTGTTTATGTATTTTTCTAGATTTTTCGGCTATTTCGGGGTATTTACGTAATATTCGATCATTTTCGTACAGTTACGAAAAGAAGTAAATTTTGTTCTTTTATTCGTCACCATATTCTAAGGTCATTGGTGCTAGTCGAAATATTTTTGAGGCGTTTTTGTATTGTTTATATATTTTTCTTGATTTTTCGGCCATTTGGAGCATTTACGTAATATTCGGTCATTTTGGGGCATTTACGTATTATTCGGCCATTTTTGGACAGTTACGAAAAGAAGTAAAGTCTTGTTCTTTTATTCGTCACGATATTCTAAGGTCATTGGTGCAAGTCAAAAATCTTTTGAGGAGTTTTTTGTATTGTTTATGTATTTTTTTGTTTTTCGACCAATTTGGAGGATTTATGTAATATTCGGCCTTTTTCGGATAGTAACGAAAAGAAGTAAAGTTTTGTTCTTTTATTCGTCACGATATTCTAAGGTCATTGATGCAAGTCAAATTTTTTTTGATGCGTTTTTCGTATTGGTTATGTATTTTTCTTGATTTTTTGGCAATTTTGGAGTATATACATAATATTCGGCCATTTTCGGACAGTTACAAACAGAAGTAAAGTTTTGTTCTTTTATTCGTCACAATATTCTAAGGTCGTTGGTGCAAGAGAAAATTTTTTTGAGACATTTTTTGTATTATTTATGTATTTTTCTTGGTTTTTCGGCAATTTTGGGGCATTTACGTGATATTTGGTCATTTTCGAACAGTTACGAAAAGAAGTAAAGTTTTGTTATTTTATTCGTCACGATATTCTAAGGTCATTGGTGCAAGTTGAAATTTTTTTGAGGCATTTTTTGTACTGTTTATGTATTTTTCTTGATTTTTCGATCATTTTAGGTCATTTACGTAATATTCGGCCATTTTCGGACAGTTACGAAAAGAAGTAAAGTTTTGTTCTTTTATTCATCACGATATTCAAAGTCATTGGTACAAGTCAAATTTTTTTTGATGTGTTTTTTTTATTATTTATCAATTTTTCTTGATTTTTCGAATATTTTAGGGCGTTTACGTAATATTCGGCCATTTTCGGACAGTTACAAAAAGAAGTAAAGTCTTGTTCTTTTATTCCTCATGATATATTAAGGTCATTGGTGCAAGTCAAAATTTTTTTGAGGCGTTTTTTATATATTTTATGATTTTTTCTTGAATTTTCGGCTATTTTGGGGAATTTACGTAATATTCGGCCATTTTCGGACAAATACGAAAAGAAGTAAAGTTTTTTTCCTTTATTCGTCACAATATTTTAAGGTCATTGGTGCAAGTCAAAAATTTTTTGAGGCATTTTTTCATTTTTTATATATTTTTCTTGATTTTCCGGCCATTTTGGGGTAATTCCGTAATATTCGGTCATTTTCGGACGGTTACGAAAATAAGTAAAGTCTTGTTCTTTTAATCATCACGATATTCTAAGGTTATTGGTGTTGGTAAAAATTTATTTGAGGCGTTTTTTGTATTGTTTATGTATTTTTTTTGTCTTTCAGCCATTTTTGGGGGATGAACGTAATATTCGGCCATTTTCGGACAGTTACGAAAAGAAGTAAAATTTTGTTCTTTTATTCGTTACGATATTCTAAGGTCATTGTTGCAAGTTGAATTTTTTTTGAGGCATTTTTTGTATTGTTTATGTATTTTTCTTGATTTTTCGGCCATTTTGAGGCATTTACGTAATATTCGGCTATTTTCAGACATTTACGAAAAGAAGTAAAGTTTTTTTCCTTTATTCGTCACGATATTCTATGGTCATTGGTGCAAGTCAATTTTTTTGTATTTTTTATGTATTTTTCTTGATTTTTCGGTCATTTTGGGGGATTTACGTAATATTCGGCCATTTTCGGACAGTTACGAAAAGAAGTAAAGTTTTGTTTCTTTATTCGTCACTATATTCTACGGTCATTGGTGCAAGTCAAAATTTTTTTGAGTTGTTTTTTGTATTGTTTATGTATTTTTCTTGATTTTTCGGCAATTTTGGGAAATTTACGTAATATTCGGCCATTTTCGGATAATTACGAAAAGAAGTAAAATCTTGTTATTTTATTCGTCACGATATTCTAAGGTCATTGGTGTAGGTCGAAATTTTTTTGAGGCATTTTTTGTATTGTTTATGTATTTCTTTTGTTTTTCGGCCATTTTGGGGGATTTACGTAATATTCAGCCATTTTCGGACATTTACGAAAAGAAGTAAAGTTTTGTTCTTTTATTCGTCACGATATTCTTAGGTCATTGGTGCAAGTCGAATTTTTTTTTGAGGAGTTTTTTGTACTGTTTATGTATTTTTCTTGATTTTTCGGTTATTTTGGGGCATTTACGTAATATTCGGCTATTTTCGGACAGTTACGAAAAGAAGTAAAGTTTTGTTTCTTTATTCGTCACTATATTCTACGGTCATTGGTGCAAGTCAAAAATTTTTTGAGGCGTTTTTTGTATTGTTTATGTATTTTTCTTGATTTTTCGGCAATTTTGGGGAATTTACGTAATATTCGGCCATTTTTGGACAATTACGAAAAGAAGTAAAATCTTGTTCTTTTATTCGTCACGATATTCTAAGGTCATTGGTGTAGGTTGAAATTTTTTTGAGGCGTTTTTTGTATTGTTTATGTATTTCTTTTGTTTTTCGGCCATTTTGGGGGATTTACGTAATATTCAGCCATTTTCGGACAGTTACGATAAGAAGTAAAGTTTTGTTCTTTTATTCGTCACGATATTCTTAGGTCATTGGTGGAAGTCAAAAAATTTTTGAGGCGTTTTTTTGTATTGTTTATGTATTTTTTTGATTTTTCGGTCATTTTGGTGGCATTTACGTAATATTCGATCATTTTCGGACAGTTACGAAAAGAAATAAAGTTTTGTTCCTTTTTTCGTCACGATATTCTAAGGTCATTGGTGCCAGTCAAAAAAAATTTTGAGGCATTTTTTGTATTGTTTATGTATTTTTTTCTTAATTTTTCGGCCATTTTACGATATATACGTAATATTCGGCCATTTTCGAACAATTATGAAAAGAAGTTAAGTTTTGTTCCTTTATTCGTCATGATATTCTAAGGTCATTCGTGCTAGTCAAATCATTTTTTAGGCGTTTTTTGTATTGTTTATGTATTTTTCTTGTTTTTTCGGCCATTTTCGTACCGTTACGAAAAGAAGTAAAGTTTTGTTCTTTTATTCGTCACGATATTCTAAGGTCATTGGTGCAAGTCAAAAAAATTTTGAGGCATTTTTTTTATATTGCTTATGTATTTTTCTTGATTTTTCGTCTATTTTGGGGTTATTTATATAATATTCGGCCATTTCCGGACAGTTATGAAAAGAAGAAAAGTTTTGTTCTTTTATTCGTCACGATATTCTAAGGCCATTGGTGCATGTCAAAAAATTTTTGAGGATTTTTTTGTATTGTTTATGTATTTTTCTTGATTTTTCGGCCATTTTTGGTCATTTACGTAATATTCGGCCATTTTCGAATATTTACGAAAAGAAGTAAAGTTTTGTTCCTTTATTCGTAACGATATTCTAAGGTCATTGGTGCAAGTTGAAATTTTTTGAAGGCGTTTTTTGTATTGTTTATGTATTTTTCGTGTCATCCCCTTTGACTTATTTACATATCTTTTACGATAATTTCTATTCCTATAACTAATTAGACCACATTTGTACTTCATAACTGAATTTGAACACGTACCGCTCCCTGTGGGTTCGACCCCAACCTTTTGTTGGGTTTTATAGTAGTTAACTGTCACGACCCGAGCCTACACTTTGGACGTGGCCGGCACTCGAGAACCATTGCTGGTCCCAAGCGAACCCTCATCCTGACTGACTACAAGCGGAAGACTAACTCAAGCATACAAAGCTTAAAAACTAAATGAAATTCATGAAACTCAAATACAATGCTTTAACTCAACTAATTAACTCTGAATAAAAATAATATATTCAACTCGCCATAAAATAGGCAACTCAAGTCTTTAAAACATTTAACAAATTAAATGAGTAGACTTCTGAAACTCTACTGTCTATCTATGAAGCCTCTAATGACAAAGATGGAAGTCGGGACAAGACCCACGACATCCTAACAATTGATATAACTGAAAGTAAAAGTGGAACCCTTCGGAAGCAAAAAGGCTCACCATAGCTAACTCGAACTCCATGTGATATCAACAAATCTCCTGTTGATGACCCTGAATACTTGTATTTGCATCATGAAAGGATGCAGGCCAAATGGCTTAGTACGTGGAATGTACGAGCATGTAAGGGGAATTCTAAAGCATAAACATAAGCTTGAACTTGATAAAAATGAAACATACTTACCTCCTCTCAACTCACTCAACTAAACTCAACTCAAGAATAAGAAACATAGT